>ML812473.1:249489-265441 GCA_009831015.1 Picea engelmannii
CACATTTCTTCACCTTCATCAAGAGTCCAAGTAGGATTTTCTGGAGGCTTATTTGGTGTAGAAGTTCCCTTTTTTGGTGGCATGTTGGCCAAGTATCACTTTTGAACCTTGATTTTGAGGTGGTTCTTCTAGACAATATTCTTCTATTGTATCTCCCAAATTTCGGCCCTTTTGGGTATGAAAATTTATTTTATGTAGTTCTCTGATATTTCTTATCTACAATGCCATAGGTCTGATCAAAATTGGATGTGCCAAGTGGAATTTATAGTAACTTCCCCACAACTTGCCGATTTTTGGCCTTTCCCGGAGATCTCACTTGTATAGCGTGCCTTGCAAAAAATAATTGATATAAAATTCTGAAACTCACACCAGAAATACTAAAGACTGTCCGAGATCCAATGAAACTAGTCCAACTCAATTTGGATACTCTAGGAAGAAGTTATGATTGTTTTACCTGGAACACCTTCTTGAGACTAGTCAGATACCCTATCTTACATAGGGTGTATCTACAAATTTAAGATGAACCAGAAGCTGAAATTTTTACCATAGATACCTTACTAATGTATGTAAATATCCTCCATAGTTCAGGGTCTGAAATGTTATAGAAAAGGTTTTATAGTGAAAATTCCGAAATGACTCAGTTCAGGATGATTCCAGAACCCTATTTTGCATAGGTTGTATCTCCGAAAGTATAAGGCCTCAAGTGATGAATTTTGAACCCAACGTACCTTGATCTATATATTAAATATCCTCCAATCCGTTCCTTCTAAAACATTGTAGAAAACATGTTATAGAAACAATTCCAAGGTATCTCAGATGTTGCAGCGAAACCCCAAGACCTTGAGCTCTGATACCATATGTTATGAACCAAATATCAATATAGGATAGAAAAAGCTCAGAAAAAGTACTCAACACCTTGAAAAAGAGATAATTTCAGATAATAAGCCTCTTTGAGGGGGCAACCTCCTTTTACCCCACTTAAATGTTCAAGTACAAGATGATTCAAAATGAAAATGTCTCCTTGGTATATATTGGAGACTAGGAGGTATAATTACAACTAATGACTAAAGATGACATAAATAAAATAACAGTACTAATATAATATGCCCCAATTAAGGGGTAATGAGCCAATATTAGGGCTTAATAGTCTGACTACTATAATTTCTTTATATACCTTTTTGATTGTTTCTTGGGTCTTCTATGCCATGCCCCTGAATGATTTCTTAGCCTTCTCCTCCTGTTCCTTATACTTCTTCACAATAAGCCTTAGAGTTTCATCCTTTTACCACTTGAAGGCCTCTTCTCACCTAATGATGGAAGCATGGGGAGTTGTGTTTCCCAAGGAAACAACATCACTTCTTGTGGGAAAAATAATTCTATTAAGACTCCCCTTCCTATAATCGTCTTCTCTGTTGATAATTTTCTGAGGTTTCTTGAGTCCAATACCATTCACCTTTTCTCCTACGCCCCTTGGAAAATCCTTCATGTTCAGTTTTGGTGTCATATACAAAGCCAATTTCCAGGAAACCTCTCTTTCAGTGGGATCCTGATCTGTTTCCTTCTCATTTATTGTCATGAAGCATTAATAACTCCTGAAATTGTTACTGAATCTGTTCAAATATGTGTGCACATTTACGTTGGAAATTATGTGAGTCCCTGCATTTGGTATGCTCTTAGTGCATGCGTATTTTTCCCTAGCCAACTACGAAACTGGTTGTTCATCGGTAATGTGATGGTCCATAAACTTCATGTCGATAATCATGCAAGGCATATCTCCTTTCCTACACATCCTAGGGAGAACAATGGTACTATTGGCGGATCTTTCCCCATTCGTCTAGGGTGACAGGTTCCTTCACTGACACCGTGTGTGTTCTCTAATAGTTGGAGATGGGAGTTGTTCGCTAATTTTCTCTGATGTGCTCAAATTGGTATGGAAGAATGATGTTTAATTAACGATCTTATTATAGTTTTGTGCTTTCATGCCAACTGTACCTATCCCATCCTTCCTTAACTAAATTTTCCAATCCACCACGGTAGTTGATGAGTTATTCCATGTTTGCCTCTTAATTACAAAATCCTTTGTGTAATTTTTCCCTTGTACTGCTGGTCGGTTCATGATTTTTGGTGTCTTTTCTGATTTAATTATTATACGACACTTTTATGACCTGACACGCTGGATGTCTAGATGTCATTTCTGCTCCTGCCCACTTTTAATGGTCTTTTTTTGAACCTTCATCGTGGTGGTTGGCTCACCCAACTGTATACTTCGCAATCGGGCCCATCCGTATCTTATCTTTGAATTTGGTGCAGTGTTATTTCTGTGTGTGATGATCAATTCAACTTAGCAAGTTATGATACCTTGGTATTTCAAGAGTCATTTTCTTTTTCCTATCACTACTTTTTATTTATTTTCTTTCCATTTTCTGCTTTTTATTTGGATTTTCTTGTTTTTCTTGCTACCATGGTACACTTACTATAATACAGGGTTCGGGCGCAACCTAGATTACTATGCAGACTATCGACTGTCTCTATAGAGCTTCAATGGACTTCCATTCACCATTCCTTTCAAGATTTGTCCATCCAAGGTTTCCAACCACACATCACCCATATCAATTATCTTCTGGATCACATAGGGCGCTAACTAGTGCATGAGAAACTTCTCTGGATGTTGTAGATACTTGCTATCATAGATTAATACCAAATCGATGACTTGAAATATTTTTGGTTTAATGTGGCGATCATGCCAAGCCTTCTCTCTGGATTTCTACACCTGCTGATGGAACCCTGCAATAAACTGATCCTCCTCAAGATGAACTAACTGCACCAACCACTTCTCTATTATGCCTGCATCTGAGAGCTCAGTTCTTTCCACAATGCACAGGCAAGGTAGAATGAACTCCATCGACATCACTGGTTCCTGTCCATAAACCAACCTGAAAGGTGTCTTCCTTTTCAACTTCTTACTCATTGTTATATAAGCCCATAGTACTGTAGGGATGCATAAGTCCCATTCATCTCTTCCTATACTGCATATTTTTGTCAAATAATTCTCCAAGATCTTATTAAAATATTCCACTGTGCCATTGGCCCTAGGGTGATATGGTGTACTGTTTTTGTGATGAATATGAAATTCCTCCATTAATGCCACACTGGTTCTGTTCAAAAAGTGCATACCTTCATCACTAAGCAATATGCGTGACCATCCAAAACTTGTGACTACATTCTCGAATAGAAACCATGCAATAGTCTCTACAGTACAATCAATAACTTGTGCTACTTTTGCCCACTTGGTCAAGTAATCTGTTGCAGTGATGATGTATCTTGCTCCTGATCTCCTTGTGTTGGCCCTTGACCAAGTTTTGAGGATCCTTGGTCATGTTAGACCTATTTTTAGGACTTAGATAGGCTATCGAAGGTGGAGCGCAAGACAAAGTAGAGATTGTTGGATCTCAACCCCATTTTAGGGATTTTTGGGTTTTGAGCTTATGTAACAGGTATGGGAATGTCGATCCATGGGTTTACCCATGTTTAGGCCTGATTTTGTAATGTATAAATAAGTATATAGGCGATGTAAGTAAGGGGGTGATAAGTGCTAAAGTTCGATCTATTTGATCAAAGAGTCGCAGGTTGTGCTAAGTGAAAGTAATAGTTATAACTGCTCTGTGCATGCTGCGTGAGACTTGCAAAGCTAAGTGCAAGTGATTGTGAAGAGACTTTGTGTTGTAACCCAGGGAAGGGGGGATCTAGTGAAGTGCGCAGATCTCCTGTCCTCTGCAAAGTTGATCTTAAGGCTTTGTGCATGTAAGAAGATTAAGAGAAACTAATAAAGAAGATGAAGAGTTGGTGGACGCAACCCCAGGGTGGGGGTGAACCGCGTACATGCTATGTTGCTATGCTTTGTGCGATGTATTGATGTGTTTACTTTTTTAGTATAGATGAATAATAGATAGATATATTGATGCTATGTGCTTAATAATATGGATTAATTCTAGATCTAGCCTATGTGGATGTGCTTAGTGTTTGAATATAGTAGATCTAGTTGAGTAGTGCGATGCTATGTAATTAGGGTTTTATCTGTGAAGTATATCCTTGTTTAATATTGATGAAATATAAATGCTAAGTGCTCTGTTAAGGTGTTACAATCATTAATCTCTATCCCAACTAAGGTTGTAGACACTGGAGTCCTATAACCACCGTTGTCTCTACCTCAGGTGAGACTTCATCTGCTTTAAAGGTGTTGCCGAAAGGGTCGATAGTTAGGGTTTTGTTGTTGCGTTGTTGTAGTGTTGAACCCTGGCTCTGCCCCTGTGCCAAAAAATGTTTTTGTTGTCAGGACCTAAAACTGTGATTGATGGGAACTAAGGAAAAAGGAGTTTTGTGTGAAGATCTGACCTGAAACTATGAAAGCTCTGTGCATAGATCTGTTTCCCTAGTGCGTAGTATTCTACTTAATCTATGAAAGCTCTGTGCTAAGAAAATAAGTCTGATCTGAAGAAAAGAGGTAAGATCTGTAAGCTCTATGCTTTGTTAAAGGTAATATAAGTGGAAATTTTTGCTTCAAAAGTATGGATCTGGGTATGTTTGATACATTTTGTCCTATATTGAAAATTAGTGCACAACTAGATGCAAGAAGATTTGATATGAATATATCTGATAAGAATAGTGAAAGATATGTTATTACTATGCATATAAAGAATGTTTGGACTAACCAATGGATGCAGGATCCTAGAAAGAATTTTTTGTAGGTTAGCTACTATGATCCTAGTGCGCATTACAGGAAAGGTTGGGGATATTTTAAAAGAAAACAAGGACTAATCCTTTTTTACAATTGAAAAAGATCGAGACATTTGGCTAAGGAATGTCCTGCTAGAAGATCTAGTTGTCTTTGTTGTAAAGCTATGGACCATGAAGTTTTATATTTCCCTAGAATGATTGCTAATCTTGAAAAAATGAATATAAGACAAGAATACCATGAGAAAGGTCAAGCAACTAAGACCATGGAAGAACCCCAGAAAGAATCAAATATTGTATTGCTACAAATGAAAGAAACCCTGAATGACCACCGACATATCAACTTGTCGGAGATGTTCAAAGAAAAAGAGTGCATAGAAGAAAAAATATGAGAGTTCGACATTGACTGTGTTCTTGATGAAGAAACACAAGTGAATGTGATGACAAAAAGAACTTGGGAAGCTTTAGGAAAACATGCTATGATTCCTTCATTGGGAGGAATATGTTTATTTAGAGGAAAACTAATAAACCTATGTGGAAATCTCACCCAAACATCTATGAATGCTCATGGAACTTTGACAGAGGAAGATTTTGAGGTTTTTAAATTTATTGAGAACAACACCCCATTTTCTATATTACTAGGAAAACCTTAGATTGAAAAGGATCAAGCTAGAAGAAAAGAAGAAGAAGTCTTAGATCAGAAGAAGCAAGAATTAAAGGATTTCACGACTAGGAGGATCACACACTTGATTGAAGAACATGAGAATAAATCAAAGCTATTTAAAACCATAGAATTGGATGTCGAAGTTGCAAGAACACCAGAAGACTCACATAAGACTGAAGCACCTACCCCAGATAAAGAAGAAGTATTGCCCTTGAATCCTAGGAAAAAATCTCAACAGTGCGAAGTTACTATGCCAAAAGAATATAAGAATCATAATGGAAAAAGGAATACCGAGATGAAGATCACTGGGGAAAAGGATAAAAATCTCAGTAAGAAGAGAGCCAAGATTGAAAAATTACAAAAGGTTCCAGAGGGAACTTCGCAGAAGAATTTTTTTTAAAATTGGAACTTCGTCGAGATATTAGAACAATGTCGCATGGCACTTCACCATGGAGAAGAAATATAGCCATTGGGAACAATATAACCATTAGAATGACACCCCAAATGGTTAGAATGACATTTATGGTTAGACAACTCACCATTAGACCATTGGGACCGTGTCGTAATAGACATAACTGGAGTAATGAAGGCTTCTCGCCCATTAGAGAGATTTGTTGCCTAGTTATCTACTTATTCTGTTGAGCCTTGCACTGAGAAATTTTTTTCCAACCATGATTATCTGAGTCCATATATTAGTTGATTTTGCACAGTGATCATCACACTATCACCATCCATCCTGTTGCATTGAGTAGTTTCTCTTTAAACCCAAGATATTCAACCACGAGTGTGTATGTCTGAAGAACTTAGCATAGAAGAAGAGTCTATGAAGGAGGTACTTATCGACCTCATGAATAAAAGAGTAATGTATGTGGGTGTACAAGTGTCATCAACGAGAGGAGTGAGAGCCTCTCCATTGACTTCTTGCGGACCCGACCCATCTCTACCAACAAAAAAAAAGAGAACCAAGCACATATATGACCTAGAAAATGCGAAGCTGATCCCGACCATATTGCCCGACTACATCCTGCCTCTGGTCAGCGCGGTGAGTCGTGATAGTGTGCCGATATATTTTGAGTACACCGGGGTCACTGCATACCTCCCGAAGGGGATATGTGCAGTTCAAGCACAACAGGACAAGATCACAATGTTGAAGTTCAACGACTTCAACCTAGGATATCGCAAGAACCATAGTATTCTCACCCCGTATAAACACTTGACTAGGATGAAGGGGAAGAACTCAAAAATAATCCCCCAGCCGTGGATGATGAACCTTGCACAGTCCACCCTACTGAATGTAATGAAAATCCCACACTTTGGAAGGCACCAGGAAGTTAATGCCTGTGTCAAGCTCCTACTTTCATGTTACCATGGCGGCTACTTATGGCTAGACCGACATATCACAGTCGATCCGACGCTGATCCATAGGATCACCGGATTGAGTATGCAAGTACCTGACCCACATGACTTCTATCCAGGGAAAGCCATAGATCATGTGTTAGCACATAAGATCAAGGATACATACAATGATGTTGAGAAGGGGACACGAGGCTACAAGGTAGCTTCGATCCAGAATGGCGCAGTACGCCTAGAATGCCAATTAATTGTAGGAAATATATTAAGGAAGAACAAAACCACACAGGTCACAGGCTTTGTCGTTGACCTCACAGGGAAATGCATGGAAGGCCTACAAATGAACTGGACGAAGTACCTAGTTAATCAGTTGGAATTGGACTGTCGCGAAGCACAAGATTAGAGATACAAGTTCCACTTTAGATGGCTCTTGATCCTCATCATGTTTATTGATTGGGATATGCCAAAAAGTTGTGACCTTCCTGGACATTGAACCATTCAATCCTCTCACTGCGAAGTTCACCATGCTCTGGTACTCGAGCGATATGGGAAAACAATGGTAGTTGAACATAGTTTTTCACACATATTATCTCCAGCTGAAGAGAGATATCGAACATGAACCTCGCATGAAGTCGAAGACCCTACAACAGTTTCGACCCCTCATGAAGTTCCACATAGATCGACACTTCATCTATATTATTGCATGAGCAGATGAACATAAGGAGAAGATTCAGTTGTACTACAAGCTCACAGAAGAGGACCTCGAAGAGATCACTAAGGAATGGTCAACATACCTCCTTATCCTCGCTGACCCTGTAGAGATGTCTGACCCTGAAACTGATAGCCCAGAGATCGCTCACAAAGAACATGACACACCTGGAACCAGCAGAAGGAAGAAGACCGAAGAATTCCAAGACTTAAGCAGCGCTTAAAAAAAGATTGCTTCTATTTCACTTGGCCGAGGGGGTGATGACAAAGTAGAAGAGATAAATGGAAAAGAAGATGAGTAGAAGCAAGGCAAAGTAACACCACCTAGAGATGAGGTTGATCCCCTGAAGAAGAGGAAGGTTTATCCCTCGAAACCCTCTTCCCAGAAGAAATCCAAAGCCACTTTGACCAAGATGCAGACTGTGGTCACTGTTGATGATTTTGAATTCATCATCGTAGTTGTGAACGATGCCTTGCACACTACTACATATGGGCAGATTATTCCATGAAAATTTTCCACGTTTTCATTATTTTCATGTTTTTTTTAAATAGGGTGGACTTTTCGTCGATATCTCCACATAAGTTCATTGATATAGCCACGAATAGGTTTTTTAACTTGGTCGGGATTTTCGTCGCTATTTCCATGAAAGTTGACGTAGCCACACCTGCAGGCACACCCGCTCCCTCAGGATCTTCCTCCACTCACGACCCGAAGAACTCAAATGTTCCTCTAACTCCCTATCGAGAATTTTCCTTACCCACAACAACTCTTGCAAAGATCTCCCTTAATGATCGGGAAATCGGACTTCGCGATTTCAAGAATCCTATGGTCGCGTGCTTGTTGCCTCACGATTCCCCGAACTCCGAAACGAGTCAACGTTGACTTTTTCCCTTGCTATCGGAGTTCTCCCTATCGGGAAATCACTACTCAGTACGTCAACAAATGGAATTTCTGAACTTCGAACCCCGATGTGCCGATACTTCGATGCACGTGTGGGTTGACTATTCAATGGTCCTGTCACCTCATCGAGACTTCAAAATTTGTAGGATCATGAATCCTAACATCAATGGATTCAGGACCTTCCTTTTCTCGATCTCCGATACTGTGCCACCTATCCTCCACTAGCTCCTGTTGTGGCCCACACAACTCTCCCGTCGGGATATCGCGGATCGCGATTCCAAACTGTCTGAGTATCCTGTCCTCAAGACCTCCGATATGCTGAACTTCGACTTCCCTTGGATATTCTGACATGCATCCCCACTGATGGATGGTTTTGGGCTCGTAGGGATATCACGGATCGCGATATCGCAATTCTTGTTGCACAAATTTGGAGCTTTGACTCGCGAATCCATGATACACGGTATCTCGTGTAGATTCGATGGTCCTTGTGACTCGAATCGATGGCTCTGCCCCTCCTGATATTTAAACCTTCAGATGTTCTCACCATAACCTCCTTGCACCTCCGCAAGATTTAACGGCCCTCAGAATTTCGTGAAATCTCCCCGAAGGATTTCGATCGTCTGTTCTCCTTTTCTTAATCCACCGAAATGACGACGGGTTCTTCCACAGAAATTGTCTGCTTGCTCGCTTACCTACGACGCTTCTTGCAAGCCTTCCAGGCACAACCTGTCTACGCTCCCCTCGGTGATTTCTCAAGGCTCTATACCTCCTGAGATTGTTCATGACTCTCAAGTCTTTTAGAAAACTTCTTGCGTGCACTCCTTGCGGAAAACCTTCAACGACGTCTAAGTGTTGAAGTCTCTCGACTCTGCGCACTCTTGCAGCATCAGTCTTTCAAAGCTTTACTCAGGTTCACAACCCCGAGACCTTTAACCAGCCTGCGCACTCCTTTCTCGGCTCCTGTGCCCAACAACACCTTTGAGGAAATGAGAATAAAAGCTATCTCTATTTGAACCCTTCTGTCAACTCACTCCTTGCGGACGATTCGACTGCACTCCTTGCAGGAATCCTCTGGCTCAAGTAGAGAAACAATTGAAACTCATTCCTTCACTCCTTCAGACTTCAATTCATACATGAAATCACATAAACAACATATAAAAGCAGATGTATGACAAGAATCAAACATTCATGAGCATATTAACATTAATACACAGAGAATAACACAAACCATGAATTTGAATCAAAGTTTCTTCTATTAATTCAATATCTGTACATGGGTGTTCTTTACACATCTCTCTGCATGCTCTTTCTCTTCCTCCTATGATAATGTTACAATGATACAATGAGGGTGTCTATATCCATTTTCCCTCTTCCTTCTAAAACTATCTAATCTAAGAATTAAATTTCTAGCTACCTGCATTAACTATCTTAAATGCCGTCTATATACTAAAGGACGAGAGATATCCGCTCAAGGTCCATTTACAATATACAAAGGTGCCTCTTCTTAAATGACTTCATTTAAGATTGCGCACAATTTCAAAGCATTCTTTTCAAAATTTGTTCTGGCTTATCCAGCTGTCCCCCGCTTCCGCGCTAGCTTGCTTGATGTGTTGGTGATGCTCCTGCATCATACTCCTCAGCTTGAAAACTTTCATGGGCGCCTATCCATGAGCTCCTGCACGGTCTATCCATGCTTCTGTATCTCCGCTTCATTCTCCCATCTGGCATCTTCAACTGGATGATTCTTCCACTTGACCAGATACTCAAAATATTCTTTCCTTTTGGTCTTCTTACCCACTCTCTTGTCCAGTATGCATTCCATCTGTGGCTTCTCTGTAACTGGCATCTGTTTCATCCACTGGATCACTGGCTGTTCAGTTCCAGTCTCTACTTCTCCAACCCTGTACGGGTATAAATCTGTGACATTGAATATCGGAGATATTCCGATCCCATCGGGTAACTCGATCTCATAAGCGTTTTCCCCGAATTTTCTCAAGATCTTGCATGGCCCGATTTTCTTCATCTTCATCTTATTGTATGTTCCCCTCGGGAAACTTTCTTTCCTCAAATGTGCCAGAACTAGATCACCAACTTCAAACTGAATTTGTCTCTTCCGCTGGTCTGCTCTGCGCTTATACTCCTGGTTTGATTTTAGCAGTCGCTCCTTCACCTGGATGTGAAGTTCTTTCATCGCTTCAGTGAATTCTTCTGCACTAGCGCTGCTAGTCGCAGTCTGTTTTGAATCCCTCAGTTTTGAAACTCCTCTCGGCTGCATTCCATATACGACCTGAAATGGACTTTTCCCTGTTCTCTGATTCACTGAGTCATTGTATGCAAACTCTGCCTGTGGTAATATGTTGTCCCACTAGCTGTAGTGCTCTGTCACCAAGCTTCTCAGCAAGTCTCCCAGACTTCTATTCACCACTTATGTTTGCCCATATGTCTAAGGATGATAAGATGAACTAAACATCAAGTTAGTCCCCAAATTCTTCCATAATGTCCTATAGAAATGCCCAATGAATTCGTGTCCCTATCCGAAACTATTATTTTCGGCAATTCATGAAGTCAAATGACCTCCTTGAAGAATAGATTTGCGATGTGAGTCACATCGCTGGTTTTCTAGCATGGGATAAAATGTGCCATCTTGGAAAACCTGTCCACTACTACAAAGACTGAATCCACACCTCTTTGTGTCCTTGGAAGCCCTAAGACAAAATCCATGCTAATCGCCTCCCACGGCCTCTCCGGTATGGGCAATGGCTGATAAAATCCTGCATTCTTCTTTCTCCCCTTCGAATGCTAGCAAACTCTACATTTGTCTACAAACCGCTTGACTTCTGACCACATCCCTGGCCAAAAGTATGAATCTCTCAGCTTCGTGAACGTCTTGTCATGACCGAAATGTCCTACTAATCCACCACTATGTTTCTCCTTCAATAGATTCTCCCTCATGGAGCAGTTTGGAATACACAGTTGATTTCCTTTGAACAACAATCCTTCTTGGATCACGTACTCTATCCACCGGCTTATGTCTCTGAGAAATGGATTCTCAGCTGCTTCATATGCTTCTGCAAAATCTTCATCATCCCTATACATGTCCCTGAGATTCTCAAAGCCTAAGGTCCTGACTTTGAACTCTTGCATCAACAAACATTTCCTGCTCAAAGCATCAACCACTTTGTTAGCAATACCCGAAATGTGTTTAATCACAAATGTGAAATTCTGCATATACTCTACCCATTTTACATGTCTCTGATTCAACTTCTCCTATTGAGTCACAAACTGTAATGCATGGTTATCACTATATAAAAAAAATTATTTCGGGATCAAGTAATGCCTCCACTTCTTCAATGACTGTATGATAGCATAAAACTCCTTATCATACGTAGAGTACTTCAATTTTGCCTCATTCATCTTTTCGCTAAAATATGTGATCGGTCTGTCCTCCTGACTCAAGACCGCTCCTATGGAAAACCCGTTTGCATCACATTTCACTTGAAACATCTTCTGGAAATCCGAAAACACCAGAACCGGTTGTTCCATGATCTTCCACTTCAATAGATTGAAGCTCTTCTCAGCCTCTGCTATCCAGTGAAAAGACTTATGCCGTTTCTTCACTGTATCAATCATTGCTGCACTAATTCCACTAAAATTCCTGATGAACTTCCGGTAGAAACTAGCCAATCCATGAAAACTTCTCACCTCAAAAATATTTCTTGGTGATGGCCAATTCTTGATCACTTCTACCTTATCCGAATCCATCCTCAACTCATTTGCAGATATAACAAAACCCATATAAATGATTTTTTTCTTCATAAATGAGGACTTCTTCATATTTATCAATAGCGTCTCTTGCTGTAGCTTCTGCATCACTGTAGCCAAATGCTTCAAGTGCTCTGTGTCTGATTTACTGTAAATCAGTATGTCATCTAGATATACTATGACGAATTTCCCGATGAAATCCTTCAGGACTTCATTCATCAACTTCATAAAGGTACTTGGTGCATTTTTTAAGATGAATGGCATGACAAGCCATTAATACAGTCCTTCGTTGGTTTTGAAGGCTGTTTTCCACTCATCTCCTTCCCTCATGCGAATTTGGTGATATCCGCTTTTCAAATCAATCTTTGAAAAATACCTTGCCCTGCTCAGGCAATCCATCAGATCATCCATCCTCGACAATGGAAACCTATACCTGATGTTTATCTTGTTGATCGCTCTTGAATCGGTACACATTCTCCATCCTCCATCCTTTTTTGGACTGAGTATCGTTGGAACGGAACATGGAATCAAGCTTTCTCTGACCAACCCTTTGTCCATTAACTCCTGGACCTGCCTTTTAACCTCTTCATTCTCTTGCGACGTCAATCTGTACGCGACTTTGTTCGAAAAACTGGCTCCTGGTATGAGGTCTATATGATGACTCACACTCCTCATCGGTGGCAACGAACGAGGTAATTCGTCCACCACAATGTCAGTGAACTCTTCCAGTGGTTCCTGAACCTCATCTGATAAATCATCCACTCTTGTGCTAGTCAGAACAATTCTTGATTTTCTGACCACAAAGAATTATGGATCTTCTTTCTTCTTCACCTCCGTAATAAGTTCTTTCCCACTCATGAGAAGTACTATGTTTCTTACTTTTGGCTTCACCTCCTTATCCTTTATCGGAAGCAACATATGGGTTCTCCCATTCTTCTCCAGGGTATATGTGTTCATTCTCCCATCATGAACCACATTTCTGTCATATTGTCATGGCCTACCCAGCAATAAATGACAAACATCCATGGGAATGACATCACACAAAATATGATCATTGTATCCACCTATCTTGAATTCAACCAAGCATTGTTTAGTAACAGTTACCTGGTGTCCCTTTTGTATCCATGAAACCTTGTATGGACTCGGGTGATTAGTTGTCTCCAGCTCCAGTTTTTCCACCATCTCAGTTGAAACAAGATTATCTGTGCTACCACTGTCCATGATAACCTTGCATACCCTATCCTTAGTTTTGCAAGCTATTCTGAAAAGTCTGGTCCTTTGAGCTGAGTCCTCCACCTCTATTCGGGTGTTAAGAGAACTTTACACATCATCAGTGACCTTCCTCCTTCAGCATCTTCAGCCTCAACATCCTGCTTCTGCACTTCGGTGATGTGAGCTTCTCCAATGTCCTTCTTTTTCTCTAGACACTTGAATGACTTGTGCCCATTCTTTCCACATGTGAAGCATATGATTACTCCACCTCTTCCTCTTCCTCTACCTCTAGTATGAGGAAAAGTGTTGTTGTTAGCATAATCTCCTCTTTGTTCATTATGCTACCCTCTCTATTCAATGTATGGCCCTCTCTGTGAGGTTCCACCTCTCTCAACTTTACCCCGAGGTTTCTTCCATTCCCCTTTGGGCTTCTGGGTTCTTTCCTGGGAAACTAACTTGCCTCTGGGCTGACTCCTGCCTCGGCCCCTTTGACCTTGCCTATGGCTCAACTTTTCCTCATCTTTCAAAGCCATTTGATAGGCATCCTCCACAGTTCTGATGGTTACCATGCTCATCTCGTCCTGAATATCATATCTCAGGCCATTCAGATATCTAGAAACCTTCTCATCATCACTCTCCCGATGACCTTCCCTAATGTTCAGTCGATAGAATTCCTTCTGCATCCTTCATCAGCTTCTATCCTAGGTTCTGCATCCTCCTGAACAGAGTAATTTGATAGTCTCTTGGGATGAACTTTGCCTTCATCTTTGCAATCATTCGATCCCAACTGTAAGGTAGCTAGAGAGGTAGTGGGGGGCCCCAGAGGGCCCATAGTGATAATAGTGGAGGTCATTCAATGTAAGGTGGACTAGGTCCACTATATTATTAAATAAGGCCCACTATGGTAGTTAGATATAATAAATGGGTAATTAGATATAATAAATGTAAGAGGACTTCTTAGAAGGTTCTACTTTTAGAAGATTCTCCTCTAGAATGTTCTTAGGTGATGATAGCACTATATAAAGGGGTTCAAGCAATGTAATGAGACATGAAGAGAAGTATTGTATTTGGAGTTGAAGCTCATTAGGAGGATGCCCCCTCGAAGAGGAAAGTGAACAAGAGAGGATCCCTTCCATAATAGGATCCATTATATGGTGTTTCCCTACCTCAAGGGTTTCTATAATAAAGTTGTGGTTTTCTATATGGTTTCATAGATCTTGTGTGGTGATTGTATTAAGATATCTTTGGATATATTGTGATATTTTGTATTCAGTCTTTGGTTCTTAACAAGTGGTATCAGAGCACTTTCCTTGGGCAGACATTGTGGGCAAATATTTTTTATTTTTGCAGATTTTTTTCGGAGAAGAAAAAAGAGGGCCGCGACATTATCGAAGTTTTCAGTATATTTCTGTGCAAAATTTGTAGAAAAGGGTTGTATATATGAGTTCCTCTCAGAAAAATACCCAATTTAAAAAAAAAAAATTGTCCGAAACGAAGTCCGGGAAGTCAAGATATTGAAGTTTTAAAATCTGCAAATTTTCAGGGTTTTTTTTTTTTTCTACGGATGGAGGTGCAATTTATTTATTTATTTTTGTAGCAGTTGGAAGCCAAATTTTCTCAAAAAAGTTACATATCTGAGTCCCTCTCACAATTTCACCCAATTTCAAAAAACAAATTAGCTGAAACGGAGTCCGGGAAGTGAAGTTATGAGCATTTTAACTTCAACAGTTTTTTAGGGTTTTTCCAGAAAAAACCATGATTTTCTGTCGTAACTTATTGGGTGAGTTCATAGGATGCTCAGATGGCTATTTCTTCTTAAAAACTCAAAGAAATTCTTGAATCATTCAAATCCCAATTGTTTCACACGTTGGATGACAGATTGGATGCATTTGTACATGGCCTCACAAACAGCCTCACAGACAGCCTCACAAACGACCTCAAGGATAATTTTCATAGTATTCAAGATTCATTGAATAACATGCAGGAAATATTTCTTATGGAGGGCCTCAAGGATGAATATAATCAAGAAATATATGCTTGGTATGATTTTGAGGATGATTTTGATGATTGGTATATGGATAGTTGTCATTTCTGGAATGACAACCACTTCCATATTTTATTTGATGACTCTACTCCACCTTCTGTAGAGAACATCAATGTCCCACATCAGGAGCTAGTTACCAGCGTTCAGTCTGCATATTCTACAGTGGTATTATTCCTTCTAGATTCTGCTATGACCCTTTTCCACTATGTGGATGGATCTTATTATTTGGATCCACATGATAGGTGTCAGTCTTTGGAGCATCATTTGGAGTTGGTTATTGGGTTCCAAAATCTTCCACGGGGAGTTCACATGAGAACTTGGACATGGGACCCGGGCTTACAATGGTGGTTGGACTACTTCAACATGGTGGATTTTCTTTCTACATGGGACCTTGGTTCTTCAATTTTTTTTAGCATTATGGTCCACAATTATCCATGGGACCCTGGTATATAGTTGTACATCAAGCATTGAGGACAACGCTTTCATAAGGGGGATGGAATGTAAGGTAGCTAGAAAGGTAGTGGGGGGGCCTAGAGGGCCCATAGTGATAATAGTGGAGGTCATTCAATGTAAGGTGGAC
>ML812473.1:265491-283871 GCA_009831015.1 Picea engelmannii
ATGTAAGGTGGACTAGGTCCACTATATTATTAAATAAGGCCCACTATGGTAGTTAGATATAATAAATGGGTAATTTGATATAATAAATGTAAGAGGACTTCTTAGAAGGTTCTACTTCTAGAAGATTCCTCCTCTAGAATGTTATTAGGTGATGATAGCACTATATAAAGGGGTTCAAGCAATGTAATGAGACACGAAGAGAAGTATTTTGTTTGGAGCGGTAGCTCAATAGGAGGAAGCCCCCTCGAAGAGGCAAGTGAACAGGAGAGGATCCCTTCCATAATAAGATCCATTGTATGGTGTTGCCCTACCTCAAGGGTTTGGTAATAATAAAGTGTGGTTTCTTCTATATTTCTTTGTGGATCTATTGTGTATTCAATATTTGTGGTGATTATATTTGTATATCTATTCAGGTTCTTAACACCAACTCTTGATCTTCTGCTTGCCTTTGCAGCGTCTATCTGCTTGTAGTTCATCCCACCATAATGATGCATGTCCTTTCAAGCGTGTGACAACATGTTTGAACTTCTTATCCTCTTCATCATCTTCATAATCGAAGTGAGCTCTAATCCAATCCAAAAGCTCTTCTGCATCCAAATTTCCCTCATAGACTAGAATGTCCATCTTCGGCTTTTCACCCATCCTGGCAATAGCTTTGATTAGATGCTCATTTGCTTCATCTTCGGCTGCAACTTCCTCTTCACGTTCAACCTCAATTTCACTCTCGGAATCACTGAGATCCCCCGCACTAGCTGTGAGTATTTGTGCTGTCTCCATGTCCTCAAGTCTTGCTCGGAGATCACGCATCTTGCTCGGAGATCACGCATCTGTCTTTCCATTTCTGGATTTTCTACCTACCTGCCTCTTCTTCGCAGCTCCCTATCCTCTGGATCAAGTGATTGCCTTTCTCTCCTAGGAGGCATGGTGAATTTTCCTCTTCTCTACTACAGAAAGAAAAGAGTCTTTCTAGGTTCTGATACCAAACCTGACGCAACCACACCCGCAGGCACACCCACTCCCTCAGGATCTTCCTCTACTCACGGCCCGAAGAACTCAAATGTTCCTCTAACTCCCTATCGAGAATTTTCCTTACCCACAACAACTCTTCCAAATATCTCCCTTAATGATCGGGAAATCGGACTTCGTGATTTCGCGAATCCTATGGTTGCGTGTTTGTTGCCTCACGATTCCTCGAACTCCGACGTGAGTCAACATTGACTTTTTCCCTTGCTATCGGAGTTCTCCCTATCGAGAAATCGCTACTCGCTACGTCAACAAATGGAATTTATGAACTCCGAACCCCGATGTGCCGATACTCCGATGCACGTGTGGGTTGACTATTCAATGGTCCCGTCACCTCGTTGGGACTTCCGAATTCACGGGATCGTGAATTCTAACGTCAATGGATTCGGGACCTTCCTTTTTCTGATCCTCGATACTGTGCCACCTATCCTCCACTAGCTCCTGCTGTGGCCCACACAACTCTCCCGTCGGGATATCGCGGATCGCGATTCCAAATTGTTTGAGTATCCTGTCCTCAGGACCTCCGATATGTCGAACCCCGACTTCCCTTGGATCTTCTGACACATGTCCCCACTGATGGACGGTTTTGGGCTCGTCAGGATACCGCGTATCACGATATCACAATTCTTGTTGCACAAATTTGGAGCTTCGACTCGCGAATCCCCGATACATGGTATCTCATGTAGATCCGATGGTCCTTGTGACTCGGATCAATGGCTCTGCCCCTCTTTAGCTTTAAAACTTCAGATGTTCTCGTCGTAACCTCCTTGCACCTCTGCGAGATCTAACGGCCCTTAGAATTTCGTGAAATCTCCCCGAAGGATTTCGACCGTCCGTTCTCCTTTTCTTAATCCATCAAAATGACGATGGGTTCTTCCACATAACTTGTCCGCTTGCTCGCTTACCTGTGACGCTTCTTGCAAGCCTTCTAGGTACAACCTGTCTGCACTCCCCTCGGTGATTTCTCAAGGTTCTATACCTCCTTATCTTGTTCACGACTCTCAAGTCTTTCAGAAAACTTCTTGCGTGCACTCCTTGCGACAAACCTTCAACGATGTCTAAGTGTTGAAGTCTCGACTCTGCGCACTCCTGCAGCAATAGTATTTCAAATATTTACTCAAGTTCGCAACCTTGAGACCTTTAACCAACCTACACACTCCTTTCCCGGCTCCTGTTCCCAACAACAACTTTGAGGAAATGAGAATAAAATCTATCTCTATTTGAACCCTTCTGTCAACGCACTCCTTGCGGATGATTCGACTGCACTCCTTGCAGGAATCCTCTGGCTCAAGTAGAGAAACAATTGAAACTCATTCCTTCACTCCTTTAGACTTCAATTCATACATGAAATCACATACACAGCATATAAAAGCAGATGTATGATAGGAAGCAAACATTCATGAACATATTAACATTAATACACAGAGAATAACACAAACCATGAATTTGAATCAAAGCTTCTTCTATTAATTCAATATCTGTACATGGATGTTCTTTACACAACTCTCTGCATGCTCTTGCTCTTCCTCCTCTAATAATGTTACAATGATACAATGAGGGTGTCTATATCCATTTTCCCTCTTCCTTCTAAAACTGTCTAATCTAAGAATTAAATTCATAGCTACCTGCATTAACTATCTTAAATGCCGTCTATCTACTAAAGGACGAGAGCTATCCGCTCAAGGTCCATTTACAATATACAAAGGCGCCTCTTCTTAAATGACTTCATTTAATATCACGCACAATTTCAAAGCATTCTTTTCAAAATTTGTTCTGGCTTATCCAACTGTCCCCCGCTTCCGCGCTAGCTCGCTTGATGTGTTGGAGATGCTCTTGCATCAAAAGTTCATCACTATTTCTACGAAAGTTCGTTTCTATTGCTACAAATTTTTTTCCTATCTCATTAGTCAGTGTTAACGACTAGTTGACTAGTTGATCTATATATACGTGACTTTAAGAGACTTTGCGACACAATTGCTATAGTTGCGACACTATTCGTGGATTTTGTTTGAATTGTTTATTTTTTTCGTCACCCACCAGTTGAACAAATTCAATTCTCGATCTACATAGCTCAAATTTTGAACTTGCAAGGTTAGTGTGTTTTTATTTATTGATGTACTCATTTAACTTGTAAATTTTTGTTCAAATGTTCAAGTTTCATGTAGCTTGTTTTTTCCTTGATAATATATTATATGTGTAGTATCATATTTCATGTCTTTGGTTTTTGGATCTAGTTAGTATATTCTATGGAAAAGGGTACGTGGATTCCATAATATTCTAGATTTATGGAATCCACATACCCTTTTCCCTTCAATTGTAGCTAGAATGTCTCTCTCTTTTCATTGATAAAGATATGGAAGTGCTCTTGAAACTCAACCCTGATCGGTGAAATGATAGTAATTGATTTTCATTTTCTTCTCTCTTTTATTTTTCAGAACTAACAAAAAAACACCAACAAAGCTTGATTGAAGCTTTGATACCACTTGTTACATACCTAGTACCCAAATGGGATCACACTTGCATAAATTTAAAATAATATATTAGTGGGAATAATGGTTGGGATACTTGCACACCTAATGGTTGGCTAACACTTACTAATTCAATTAAATGAAGGAAGAAATATCCATGAATAAAATCTGAAGTTGATTGTTATATTGATAAATGATAAGTTATGGTATATATAAGATAGGGAGGAAACTCATGTTTATAACAATAAGATACATAAACACTAACCCTAAACTTATGTTAGGTATATATGTCGTTATTATATAAAGGAAACATTTGTACACATATGACCTTATTAAAAGATGTTATCTATGTCGTGATTAGGCACATAACAATCATTTTTAACTAACCACCTTCAACCATCTTATCTTATGGTTAGCCACCTTGAACTTTCTTGGATTATGACTAATCACCTTTAACAAATGAACTTATGATTATATACCATACTCTTCCAATATAAATAAAGTATATTTGTTTCTACTTTCTCAATAAAATACACATACCCTTTTCTTATATGTGATGTTGTTTCTCTCAATTTTTTATAATCACACACAATTCTAGATGTAGTGATTAAATTTAATTTGTAGTTGTTGTAACTTCTTTATACACTATTAATAAGGAGTATCTAAAATATAAAAATTCATGACGAAATCTATGATTATAACATGATGAAATCTACTACCCAGACAATGAAAAATGATAACATGCCAAAGTGTCTTAGAAAATAAAACTGTGACCAATGTAAGTAGCATAAAATTGTGACCATTGTATGTATATGCAAATCAACACGTCATAATTTAAACCAACCCAACCCAATTGTGGATGACAAGTGGTTGACATTCTTTTTTTAGTGGTGAATTTCAAAGATTGACATTTTGTCTACAAAACAACTTAGAGGCTAGTGTATGGTGTCGAGTGATTCAAGTTTGAGAATTTTTGACCACTTTCGTTAAATGGTGTGTAATTATTTTCTATGGTGATTCAGTACACATTACTCTAAAGTAAAAATTGAAGCATATCGATCTTAATAGTTAATCGATAATAAAAAAAAAATCATGTCAAAATGTCTTAGAAGAAATAATTGTGAGGATTGTAGGTCACTGTAAATAAACATATCATAATAGAAAGGAGTAGCTAAAATATAAAAATTTGACAACTTACTGTTTGGTATGGTGTAGGTAAGACAATTACTTGTCAGGACAAGGATTTGTCACTATGAACAAAAATGACCAAAAGATTGCTCGGTTAAAAGCGGCATTAGAGGCGAGGGGCGATGTAAAATGTTATTTTCCTTCATATGATTACAGAGGCTTGAAAAAAAAATACTTTTAATAACAATAGCTCAAAGACATTGTAGGGAGAAGGGGCAAGTTGAAGGGGGTTATGAATATCGTCCTTTGGTAAGAGGATTCAATATTTAATGTATTCTCTGTAATAATTAGTATGTCATGAATTTTAGTAATATTTCTTATCGAGATTTTTATATTTTCTATACACACTAACTTTTCTACGTTGTTTTTAAATATATAGAAAATGCCCCCAAAATGTCAATCTCCAGAGAGTTATTTGCTAAGTACTAGCATAAATAATCCTTTACAAGGTGATGAACATCGAGATCAGAATATTGAAGTTGCTAATAAAGTTATTAATGATGATATGTATGGAGATAAAGTTAGTGATTCAAATCAGGAATATGAGATACATAGATTGATCCAAGACACATTTGCTCCAATGGATGAGGACAACCAGGATGATAGTCATGATGTTGATCCTCTACTCGAGAAGTCATGTCAACCTCTTTATGAAGGCTCAACAACAAATCTTTTATCTTCTATATTGTTGTTGGTGAGCCTGAATGTTTTGAATGGTTTATCAAACACATGCCTCACACAGATACTAAGGTATTTAATTTGTTAATTATTTATGCCTGCATGTTCACAAATACTTAAAAGGTTTAATTTTTTCCTATATTTCTTTTGTTTTCTAATTTGTAAATTAGTATATTGGATGAGATATTGATGATTAATATTGTTTACATTGACTTATTGTTTAGAATTTTATAGATTGTTAGGTGAAGTTCTATTGCCGACGTTAAATATTTTTCCATGCACATATCAAGAAATATATGTGATTATGAAAGAAATTGGAATGGACTATTAGGCTATTGATGCATGTCCTAATGATCATATCATATATTATGGACAATATGCATTAGAAAATGAATGTCTGCAATGTCAAATAAGTATATATTGAACCAATAAAGCATCAAAGAAGGTTCCTCGAAAAGTTCTTCGTTATATTTCGATAATAACATGTTTCCAATGGTTGTTCAGGTGCCAAAGTATAGCACAGTTTATGGATTTCCATGCAAAGAACAAAAGTCGAGATGATTTTCTTTGAATGCCTGCAGATGGTTCTGCATTGAAGTACATCGAAGAAAAGTGGCCAATTTTTAAATAACAACCTCATAATGTTAGAATTTCGTTGGCAGCTGATGGTGTCAATCCATTTGGAGAGCTTTGTTCTACATACTCAGTGTGGCTTGTTTTTGTTATAAACAATAAACTTACTCCTTGGATGTCGATCAAGAGAGAGCACACAATGTTGGCAATCATTGTTCCAGGTATTTAATTATCTTTTATTTTCTTTAAAGTATGAGAACATATTTCATTTCTTTGTTTTGTGCATGGTAATTATTTATTTTATGTATAACAACATCTAGATAAGTATAATTAATCACGTAGTATGTTGAACCAATTAGGTAGGTACGAGGTTAAAGATATGAACACATATATTGAGCTTCTTATCGATGAGTTATTGAAGTTATGGGATGCCATCACTATGTATGCCATCTCTAGACCAATAGGGCAAAAACAATTTCAATTCCATGGAATACTATCATGGAGAATTCATGATGCTCCCGGGTTAACACATTTTTGTGGTGTATTGTTACTTTATTTTTTGATTTAATATTATATATATTTATATAAAATATCATGCATTATTTTAAATTGTAACTCTAATTTGACGCTACATTAATTCATATATCTTGTAGTTCTTCAAACAAAGGGTAAATTTGCATGCCCAATTTGTGGTCTGAGGATAAAATCTTGTCATTCAAGGAGTTTAGGAAAGGAAGTGTTTGATGAGTATAGTCACTTTCTTCCTAAGAACCATAGTTATCAAACTACAGACAAAGCAAAATTCAATGGTAAAGAAGAAAATGGAAAAAAACCATGAAGAATGACACCTCGCCTATGGAATTTGGAATATATTAGAAATCGTCAAGGTATGCAAATTATTTATGTATGACATATTATATAAATATTTGGTTAATTTCATTAGTATTAATTTCATTTTGTCCCATTAATTAGTGTTAGTTTCAATTTGTTGATGTTACAAGAATGTCGTTACGGCGCGAATGGGCTTCCATGAGGAATGAAACGTTACTCGATGGAATTCAGTAGATTTCCATACTACGAGCACCTACAAATAGTTCATCTGTTTGATACAATGCATATCGGGAATAACATAACATAATTGTTATGGTGAATATTAGATGGAAGGACTGACAAAGAGAGAATTGGAAATATATGTTGTGACATCTAGGAAGCTAATGACGCATTGCAAAGTGTTATTATTAATTCTAATGGTGATGGTCATGAACAAAATACTAGTCTACCTTGGTTATTGATGGAGCAACAGAGAAATATTGTAAAAGAGGTCATTGGAAAAATTAGGTTTCTGACGGGGTTTTCGTCGAACATACAAAATATCATAACGAAAAAGGTGATTTTGGCGGGGTTAAAACACACGAATGACATACATTCATTAAGGTAATTAGTAGGTTATAATATATTTCCTTATTGGTACGCATTTTTTGGAAACAAATAATAATTGTTTGTTTTTTGTTATAGTATGTTCTACCTTTATCTCTCTCAGATGACTTTGACAACAACATAAAATAGATTATTTATGTACTTGGAAAATACATGAGGTAGGTATTGATTTATAAGGAAAATGTACTTCTTATGTGATTTGTAGAGGAACTTATTGACATATTATGTTTTATCTGCAAATTTATGTATGCCTTGATATTATTTTATTGCATCGACATTTGTAGGTGGCTATCATCAAAATAAATCCATAAAGAAGATATAAGGTATTGGAATAGAGAAATTCCCTGACTAATGTGTCAAATGCAACAATATCTACCTCCAACATTTTTCAATGCACAAGAACACTACCTCATACACCAAGTTGAGGAGATTGAATTATGTGGACCAGTACACACAAGGTCGATGTGGATGGTGGAGAGGCAGTTGAAGTCACTGAAGGATTTTGTTAGACAAAGAGCATGTTCGGAGGTTTCTATGATTGAGGGATATATGGTATATCAATGCATGGTGTATATTGGTCAATATCTACCTAAATTAGCAGAAAATATGAATGTGACTCACATTTGGCATCTCAACTCCATCAACAAATTTGAAGGGGAGGTCCTATTGGGGAAAGGTAACATGAGGATTGTGAAAGGTAATTATTAGTTGTTGACGTAGATTTAATATGGTACACATTTATTAAATTATTACTTTATTAACAATAGCTAATTAATGATATTAAATTGTTATGATATCATATAGTTTCTCGAGAGTGGGATGTTTTACATTTATACATTGCAAACAACCTTGACTGGATGGAGCATTGGATAGAATATACTGAAGAATACTTCAGTAGGTTATCATGGGAAGGGGTGAGTAAGATGATTAAACAAACACATATTCATCGAGATCAATTTCCTAATATTACATCAAGGGAAGTTGATTTAGCCTTTGGTTTAAAAGATAAACAGACAAGTAAAATTTTATACCCACATTTTCCTAGTTTTTTCCCAATTTTTCAATGTATTTGGTTTGTTTAATTTATGAAATATATATTTACTAACTCCTATATGAGGTTTATTAATTGGCAATGTATTTTTTACTTGTTTTCCATGTTGCAGTTGAAACATCACAAGGCTATGTGGTGTAATGGTCGTAAATTTCATATCAAAATGTTGGATGATAAGATGAAAACCTCAGATTGTGGGATAAATGCAGTGTTTAAGGTCACCAAAATTTCCTCTAGAAGTGACAGAAATCCGAAAGAAATTGATAATAGGTACTATGGGCATTTGGAGGATATAATTGAGTGTGATTTTAATTCCTTTAAAATAGTTTTGTTTGAGGTTAAATGGTACAGGCTACAGATGCATGGACGTGATCCTGAAAGAACTGTTATTGAGCATGATAATGGATTTACCATGGTTAATACAAGGGAATTTGAACCGAGTACAGAACCTTATGTTCTTCCAAGTCAATGCGAGAAAGTATTTTACTTAGAGGTACCTGGTAAAGCAGGTTGGTCATACATTGTTAGATATGATCCAAGAGGAAGACCAATAAAGTATAATCATGTAGCTGAGGATGAAGATAATAACGAGGAAAAATATCATGATTATGCAAATCAGGAGCATGTGGCTCATGTATTTGATGTGTCAGACGAATAAGTTAAAGAATTTGATCATCCAAATGTAGGAGACGATGATGTCATTGACGATATCAATAACTATATTAGTGAAAATGACGTTGATGATGATGTTGATATGAATGAGCCTTTGAAAAATATTGATTTTGAACTAGATCGTAATACATATGTTGAGATGGATGAAGAAGAAGATGACTGATATTTAATTGTTTAAAAGAAGAGGTATGTGTTTATATCTTTTATATGATCTTTATATGTTTTTATTTTGTCTAATATAGTATATGATACATGTTCTTTAGAATTTGAAATAAGATAATATGTGGAAATTGAGAGTGATGTGAGGGGGGGGGGGCATAATTAGAGCTTCCACCTTCACGTGGTTTCCCCTGTTTAGTAGAGAATGAACTATTCTCAAAACAAAGAGGATCTCTGCGGGACTGTGCCTAATCATACCAACGATGTAGGAATGTCCATCATCAATTCATCATGTAAACCATAAACCCTAATTTAGTGGAGTCATCGACTTGTTCCCAGTGAATGGATGCGTTTTTGTTGACATGGAATGGGACAACACAAGTACCTTCTTAATTTTCTCCCTTCACTTGACGTGGGCCTGGTCATTCCTAGCCTTGAATTGAAAGTTTCCCCTAGTCTTAGTCATCACCCATTATGACATTTGTCACCCAATGATCATTAGATCACAAGGTTGGAGGGATATGGGCATTGGGATCATGAGGCTTTATAATCCTACAATAACAAGAGAAATTAATTGAACTTTGACTATATTGAAAGGTGTGTGAAATTAAAAATACTAACAACCCAAAACTAAAAGGGATCAATACACAGACTGTCAATGAGTGGTGATCTAGCCGTGGTGTTTAGGAAGATGCCCAACACCTTCAAAATTATCATTCTCCAAATATCTTATACAAATTTTACAAGGAAATCGTACTAGGACTAGACACAAGCAACAATGACCTGTGAATGGGGCCAACGTTGAAATTTTTTCAAATTGTTTCTGTATGCATTGAAATTTGACATGGATACAATATTTGCATGACTTAAAAATATGGGATGGTTTCTATTCTCAATTTTGACTCACACACCCACTTTCTTCCATCATCAATTCATCATGTAAACCATAAACCCTAATTTAGTGGAGTCATCGATTTGTCGGGTTTTAGTGTTCCCAGTGAATGTATGCGTTGTTGTTGACATGGAATGGGAAAACACATGTTCAACTTCTTAATTTTCATTCTTCACTTGATGTGGGTCTGGTCATTCCTAGCCTTGAAATGAAAGTTTCCCCTAGTCTTAGTCATCACCATTCAATGTGAAGTTACCCTTGAAGTTAGAATCATATTCATCATTAGTAGAAGGATGATTAGGATGATTTCATTGATAAAAATAATATTGACATTCTGAGTGATGTGGTGCATAATGTGCATTCAATTTTTTTTACATAACAATTACAATAATTTGAGCACATAATGGAAACTAATGTTAAAATATATGGAATAAAGTTTTTTAAATGGAAACATTATTTGTGATTAATAATGTTTCTGTCAACATATTCCCCATTCTAATTAGATTAATTGTTTACTTCAATTTTATATTTATCATTATGCCAATCGTCATTAATGAATCCTTAATGGATCCAATGTTGAAACTTAGAGTAGTAGAATGATATTATCTTTAGTGAATATTTGATATAGATGCAATGCATCACCTCCTTTCACCATTATCTACACAAAATGGGATTTCATTAAACATTATATCATTCAACACAAAATAGACCTTATAAAAAAACAAAAAACTCTTTCTCACCCATCTTACTTATGAAAGAAACAAAAATTTCATGGATTATTTAGTGAACTCAAACCTCTCTTAATAGATCCCTAGTTTTTTTAATGCATTTGTGAAGATTTACAAGGCAACATGAACCCAAGGGTTACCAAAAAATGACAAGAATGTTTGCAAGGAATCTGAGTCAACGATTTATGTACCATGTATTTATTAAAGATGAAATGAAAATCTATGTGCATTGCTCATTATTCCTGCAAAAACAAACTTTTTGAGAGTAAAGTTGGGAGCCCGCCCATTGCTGCACGCTACCATTGCTGCACGTGACCATAGTTGGGAGCCCGCCCAATTTTGCATGCGACCATAGTTGGGAGTCATAGTGTGTTAGGAGGAGCCCGTCCATTGTTGTCATCGATTTGGAGATCACTGTGCACACGACCAAGGAGATCACTGTGTAAGGAGGAGGGAACATAGAGGGCACACTGTGCAGGGCACACAGAGGGAACACTGTGCAGGGAGGAGAGGGCACACAGATGGCACTGAGTTGAGGGCACACAAAGGATATACACTGCGAGGGCACATAGAGGGCACTGAGTTGAGGGCACATGCGAGGGAACACTGAATGGTGAGTACCTCTATTTCCTTATATTGTTGTGTGTTTGGAGTAGGCTAAAAAGGTATGCAAGATTGAGATTCAAACACATGCCCTGAAGCAATTTTTTTCTTTTCACAATAACCTATTGAGTGCTAGTTGAACATAGACAATCAACTCAATTAGATACTAAACAATTCTTCCACGGATCTTCAACCACCATACTACAAACAAATTAAGCCATAGTACAAAACATATAGTAAAACCCAGAAACTTGAAATAGGTATGGCTTTTGGAGCATTGAGAATGAAATATTCACGAATAATGCATCGTGCACGAGGATGAAGGCCTTTTTTTTTCCTAAGGGGAATTAAACCATTGAGTTACAAGATCACAACAATGACATAAATGAACTACTTGTCACAAAAACACAATCCAAGCGGGCTTGTGAAAATGGTAAGGAGGGAAATGGATGGGAGAAAAGAGATTGAAGCTCACAACTCTATAAACACAACAACCCAGTCACTTATGAAACTATGCAACTATATGCAACTTATGAAACTATGCAACTATATTGCAACAATGTTGTTACTGCAGTTGCCGCTACTTTGGTTGCCTCTACTCTGATTTCCGCAACTATATGCAAATATATGCAACTATGCAACTTATGCAACTATATTGCAACAATGCTGTTACTGCAGCTACCGCTACTCCGATTGTCGCTACTCCAGTTGCCGCAACTATATGCAACTATATGCAACTTTATGCAAAAATACAACTTATTGTCGGACTTGTGCAAATATAACTGAACTATAAATGAACTACTCATCACAAAGACATAATACAACCAGGCTTGTCCAAATGGTAAAGAGGGAAATGCATGGGAGAAAATAGATTGAAGCTCAAAACTCTGTAAACACAACCACCCTATCACTTATGCAACTATGCAACTATATACAACTTATGCAACTATCGTATGCAACTATATGCAAATATGAAACTATATGACAATTTAGTATGAAACTATATGCAAATATGCAACTATATGAAACTATATGCAACTATGAAACTATATGCAACTTATGCAACTATATGCAATTTATGCAACTATATTGCAACTATATGCAACTATATTGCAACTATATGCAACTATATGAAACTATATTGCAACAATTTCATATGCAACTATATGCAACTAGGCAATTGTATGCAACTATATTGCAACAATTTCGTATGCAACTATATGCAACTAGGCAACTATATGCAACTATATTCAACTATATGCAACTATATTGCAACAATTTCGTATGCAACTATATGCAACTAGGCAACTATGCAACTATATGCAACTTTATGCAACAATGCAACTTATGCAACTATATGCAACTATATTGCAACTATATGCAACTATATTGCAACAATTTCGTATGAAACTATATGCAACTATATACAACTTTATGCAACAATGCAACTTATGCAACTATATTGCAACAATTTCGTATGCAACTATATGCAACTATATTGCAACAATTTCTTATGCAACTATATGCAACTAGGCAGCTATATGCAACAATGCAACTTATCATGTTTTTTAGTGACTATATGCAACTATATCCAACTATATTGCAACTATATGCAACTATGCAACTATATGCAACTTTATGCAACTTATGCAACTATATTACAACTATATGCAATTGCAATTATATTGAAACTATATTACAACAATTTCATATGCAACTATATGCAACAATGAAAATTATCATGTTTTTTAGTGAAAATATGCGACTTTATGCAACAATGAAACTTACGCAACTCATGCAACAATGAAACTTACGCAACTCATGCAACTATATGCAACTATATTCAACTTTATGCAACAATGCAACTTATGCAACTATATGCAACTATATTGCAACTATATGCAACTGTGTTGGTACCACAAACGTATATTGACATGATAACTTATTTTCTTCTTTTAATGAGTGTAGGTACCACCAAGTAGGTATCTATCAGATCTATCTTCCTTGAGTGATGATCAAGATATACTAAGAGAGTTTGAAAGTGAGACGTGTTGTAATAGATCTACTGGTTCTAGATCAACTAGATTTGAAAAGGTAAGGAAAATATTTCGTATACGCATGCGATTTTTTATTTCCAACTGAGGGTCATGTAATTATGATGCTGAGATCATAGGTGACATTGAGTTTCCCTTGATGCATAAACATCTAGTACAACGATGGGCACCTAAGGAGCTACCTGAATTTGACACAGATTTCTTCATCAGTGGGAGGATGTATCACATTGCTCCTTCGTCCTTACATGGATTGGGGTTATTTTCCATTGATGGCATAAAGATTGGCTATGGCACTGTAACTGAATTGATGGAGTATGTCGGACTATTATACAAATACAATCACTGGTTGATGTTGGTACGATATACGTGAAGTATGCAGAGATACAGAGTTGCCACAAATTATATACAACTAGTAGATAACAATCAAAATAAAGGGGCAACTATGTATATTGATGGAAGACAAAAAGCTACTGGAAACATTACGGGATTTATAAATAGTACACTACTAGTGGAAACAACTAAGAAACAGAATTGCATATTTTAGGGACGCGAAGGAAATCATATATTTGTATGTGCAACAAAAACAATAGTTCCAGGTGAAGAGTTGTTGATCGATTACAACTTAAATCGAATATATGGAGGGGGTGCGGCTATGGGGGTAAATATCTTACATACCATTCAACTCAACCTTTCATCAATCATTGTTACAATTTATCGCTGCAATATTTCAATTTTTTATTGCATATATTTCATTTTTCATTATATATTTTCTGATATTACTGCAATATTTCATTTTTTTAATGTTATAATTATTTTCATAACTCTTGTTGATTAATTTATTGTCTCAACATCTATCTAGGGTGATCGTGAGATATCACAGGCTACATCTATCCAGGGTGATTATGGAAAGGAACCCACTATGCCTTAGTAGGTAAATGTTAAATATAGTATCAACTTATGACTACAACAACTAAATTTCAGAAATTTCATTATTTATTTGTTTTTTTCTGATATTACTGTAATATTCCATTTTTTTAATGTTATAGGTGAATTTCATAACTTTTGTTGATTGATTTATTGTGTCAACTTCTGTCTAGGGTGACCGTGGAAGGAAATCACCCACTACATCTGTCCAGGGTGACCATGGAAAGGCACCCGCTGTGCCTCACCAGGTAAATGTTAAATACAGTAACAACTTATGACTACAACAACTAAATTTCTAAAATTTCATTATTTTTTTTTTTCTGATATTACTACAATATTTCATTTTTTTAATGTTATAGGTGAATTTCATAACTTTTGTTGATTGATTTATTGTGTTAACATCTGTCCAGGGTGACGGTGGCAGAAAATCACCCGCTACATCTATCCAGGGTGACTGTGGAAAGGCACCCACTGTGCCTCACCAGGTAAATGTTAAATACAATAACAACTTATGACTACAACATCTAAATTTATAAAATTTCATTATCTTTTTTTATTTTTTTTTCCCGATATTACTCCAATATTTCATTTTTTAATTGTTACAGGTGAATTTCATAACTTTTGTTGATTGATTTATTGTGTCAACTACTGTCCAGGGTGACCGTGTATGAAAATCACCCACTACATCTGTCTAGGGTGACCGTGGAAAGGCACCCACTGTGACTTAGCAGGTAAATGTTAAATACAGTAATAAATTATGACTACAATAACTAAATTTCTCAAATGTTAAAGTTCATCTCATTAATTTTATTCATCAATGTATTATGGCATGGTCAACATGGGAAGGCTCCCACTGAGGATATTGATGAGGACAAAATATGTTATTCCACTGACCCAATGACAACTATAACGAAGGCCTTGAAGAAGGCTAACATAGAATATCTAGGTTTGCTTAGCAAAAGACCCCTGACACAGGAGGATAGGGCAAGAATTGTAGAGCTACAAAATACAATAACTAATTTTGGGGTAAGTGGCATCTTCGCATATTTTTATCAGCTATGACAATTTCATATCCAATTTTTTGTTTTATATTTTCTATATGATCTGACAAAGTAAAGTTTTCCATTTGTAGGATTTTTTAAACCCTGTGCGCTGGGAACCTGCCAATCCTGCAAATGCTATAGGTAGTAGTGATGGTCCAATGCAAAAATAATGTTGGCATATCAAAGTGCAAGTGAGGCTTTTTGAGCCTCCTAAGGTTCCCCTCAAATCCATTGATGAGTGCAATAATTTTGACCAGCATGACACATCGAAGCATGATGAGTTGGAGCATGGGACTCCACATGAATCCAGAGAGGAACATACTGTCGATGGAGAGGAAACTATTCTGCATGGAGTAGGATGCATTAAAAGCACCATATCACTAGATGTCACCTTTCTGGTGGATGACGCATGTGTTTCGATCAAGATTCAGAAGATTGTAGGTAATTGTTAATTAATTGATTCATTTTTTTCATGAAATTGAAATGGACATTTGTTGAGATTATTATAAATTAATGGATAACATTTTTCTACAGGAAACAATGTTTTCTATAGAAACTTAAATAACAAATCATTGGAGTTGTTTGGCCCCACCATTCACACACGGTGGAATGGCCAAGATAGAAAAAATAAAGATGATTTAATAGACCACATGGTAAACTTGTTCAACAACACTTTCAACAAGAAAGTGGTTACAAAGTTAGCCGACGAGAATTAAAAATATATCAGGGCCCCGTATAGGGAGAAATTGAAATTAGACCTCAAGCATGAGTGCCCTCCCATGGTTCTAGAGAAAGAGTGGAAGGCACTAATAGAGGATGCAAAGGAGAACTTGTTTAAAAAACAAGGAATACATCCACGAGTTGGTCAAGCAAGGTACACCACATGTCATATTATAAGTGAAATATGATCATTTATGTTTTTCTTTCCTGTTTTAAGTAACAATTCCGATATCTATTTGTTTTTTCAAAAATTCCATATGTAGGCTACCAGACACCTCCAAAGCAACCAAGGCCAGAGTGGAAAACAACGGGCATCATAAAATAGGCCAGGGTGGCTATGGAAAACTAAAATCGCAAATCGTAATATTTAAATGATTAACTATGGTTAATATTTATTTAACAGTAGCGAAAAAATACATGTTTTTGTTATTGGTATTTTTAATGGTGTTATGCATTGCAGTTAAATATGTTCGACATTGTTGCCACTGAGGAGGACCTAAATCTTGGTTACAAGCATGGTTTTAAAAGTGTGATTGAATATAGAAAAATCTTGGGCCAGACTCCTATCTCCCCAACCACGCAGGTAATTCAAATTAATAAGGAAACCACTGTTGCTAGTCATTGTAAAGTCTATTCATATTTTATTATATCACCCTTAACTAAGTATTTGTGTTTCTTTTCAAGAAACAGTTCTACCGCAACAGTGAATCTAGCAGTATTCAACAGACACCACTTCATACCAGGGTGCACATGTCCAATGGTAGTGGAGAGTAGAGTAGCCATTCCGGTATGTATGCTTCAGAATTAGAAATATTTACTGTGATTGTAGATATTTATTTCCTGATGTATACTTATATATTATCTTCTCAAAACTGAAGAGAATGTAGCTCAGGAGGTGAACTGCGAGAGGAACCAAGTGGACAAGAAATTAATGCACCAACTGTTACAACTACATAGACAGGTAAAGAGCAATAGTGTAATGTTAATCAAAATAATGAATTAGTTATTTCAATTATATTTCAACATATCGATATGATCATTTTCGTTGTTGTAGTTCACAAACCTGAACATATGCATCTACATCCTTCTCAATGACGTACCAGAAGTATGGTACATAAGCGCATGGAAACACAAACAATAGAAGGATAGGTCACACGAAATACAATGTCCTTGGATGATTATGATACCCCAATTGTCAATTTTATGAATGTAAAAAAACATAAATCAAAGAAAAATTAGATGTATAAATTCATGACTTGTATTTGGATGTTTATAGATGTTTATATGTTTATATGATTCAATGTTTATATGTTCATATGTTTTTATGACTATCCTAGTTATGCATGAATTTCTACCTATTTTCTGTTCAAAGAAAATCATTTGTTGGGTATGGGGAATTGAGAGCGATGTGAGGGGGGGAGGGGATATGAGATTCCACCTTCATGTGGTTGTCCCTGTTCAATAGAGAATAACCTATTCTCAAAACAAAGAGAAGCTCATTAAGGTATGCGACCACTTAAGTTTTTTCGGTATTTTACATAACTAAATGCATGTTTATTTGCTTATATATTATTTGCTCATATAAATAATTTGTCTTTTATGATTCATGTAGGTCTTGGTGATGGAAATGCATCTCGTGGACAACTCTTATAAAGTTGTATGGGATAATGGATCTGGCGAAAAGACAATGATAAGGTAAGGTTTTTGATGTGTTTGTTAAAGTAGGATTTATACTAGTAAAAGTTCACAATCCTCATGAAAGGATAGAATTGCATTTTTTTGTAGACAAGCATCAATTGTTTTAACAAAGTATGAATCATAGATTGCGGGAAAAACCTTTTTTTGTATTCTTACATTGACCAATACAACTATAATATATTTTTAGTACAAAGTCTTAACCACACACACACACACACACATATGAACCCTAAGTAAACAAATGATAGAAGATAAAGGGAGAATATTTACTGATAGGAGTGAATGAAGATAATAATATGAATAATGGAGTGGAGAGTGCACTATCACCTTGAATTGAATGATACTTGCATCCAACATGTCTCATTGTAATGTATGTTGTGATAGTTGTGTCTTCTCACTATAATGTATGTTTCTATGTCCATCATGGGATTCCTAGAGCACCACCTATCATTCATGATCCAACACATAG
>ML812474.1:3545-14667 GCA_009831015.1 Picea engelmannii
CTGATATACTTACTCTGACAAACAAAAGTTTGGCCTACATTTCTCCAAACTTCAAGACCTAGGCAGTAATGTAACTCACCAAGGTCTTTCATTTCAAATACCTTTTATAACTGCTCCTTGATTTCATCAATTAACTTCTCTGCATTTCATGTAATTATTAAATCATCAACATATAATGAAATCAATACTATATACCCCTGTTCATCAAATTTGGTATATAGATTTGGATCACTTTCGCTCCTCATAAAACCCTGTTGAAGAAAGAAAGAGTCTATCTTCTCATACCATGACCTAGGTGCCTATTTTAGTCCATACAATGTTTTATTTAACTTCCACACTAAGTGTTCTTGCCCCTTTTCAACAAACCCTTCAGGTTGAGTAAGGTAAACCTCTTCCTTTAACTCACGATTCAAAAATGCAGATTTAGCATCTAACTGATGCAACTTCTAATGGTACTTTGTAGCTAAAGAAATTAACATTCTGATAGTATTCAATTTAGCTACTGGTGCAAATGTTTCAGCATAATCAATACCTTTTGTTTGTGAATACCCCTTTGCCACCAGTCTAGCCTTATACTTATATACTACCATATGATTTAAACTTGGGTTTGTATATCCATTTGCATCCAATGGGCTTCTTATGTTTAGGCAATTCAGTCAATTCCCAAGTATTGTTTTTCATTATATATTCATATTCTTCCTCCATTGCATTTCGTCATTCATCATGTTCATTAGCTTCATCAAAACTCATGGGTTCTATGACATTTGAAATGCTACTCATTAGGGCATAGTCTTTATACCTCTCAGGAAGCTGAATCAGTCTTGAAAATCTTCTCAACTGATTATCTTCCTCCCCACTTTGTGAAGATCTGTCTTCACCTCTAGGTGAACTGTGACTGCTTGAATTGTCCATATCACTAAGTCTTTCTTGTTGTTGTTGTTGTTGTCACTGCGGGGATGGTTGTTGTTGTTGTTTCTCTTCTTTAACTCCTTCATCAAGAAGTCTCTGCCATTCCTCATGACTGTTGTCATCATGATTTCCTGCTTCCTTCTCATGGAAAAGTACATCTCTACTTGCAAATACTTTGTGAGTAGCAGGATCAAACAGTTTGTATGTTTTAAATTCAGAACAGTACCCAATGAAAATACATTTAATCGTTTTAGCATCCAATTTCCTCCTATTCTCCTTTGGAATATGTGCAAAAGCCTTACACCAAAATACTTTCAAATTATGAACTGCAGGTTTGGAACCATTCAAGGCTTCGAAAGGAGTAACATTATCAAGACACCTTGTTGGACTTATATTCTTTAAATAAACTGCAGTATTTATGGCTTCAACCCAAAATGCATTTGAGAGATTCTTACCTTTCATCATACTGCATGCAAACTCTACCAGAGTTCTGTTTTTCCTTTCAGCGACTCCGTTTTGTTGTGGAGTGTGAGGTACTGTAAACTGTTGTACTATTCTATTATCTTTGCAATATTTGATGAAGTCCCCTGATTTATACTCTCCCCCTTGATCTGAACGGAGGATTTTGATGGATTTTCCTGTCTTCTTTTCCACCATGGTTCTGAATTCCTTGAAGTACTCGAAAACATCACTTTTTCATCTAAGGAAGTAAACCCATGTGTATCTCGTGCAATCATCAATAAATAGCAGAAAGTAAAATGCACCTCCTAAAGACCTAGTCTGCATAGGCCCACAAACATTAGTATGCAAAATATCTAACACATCTATCTTTTTCTTATCAGGATTAGAGGGGAATTCATCTATGTGCATATTTCCTAATGCACATCCCTCACAAGCAACCTCTCATTCTTTAACATAGGAAGTCCTTCAACCATATTCTTTTTCTGTAATAACAATAAATCAAGATGATTGATGTGTCCATACCTTTGATGCCAAAGAATCTTTGTTGGCATAGCTGCAGAAGTCAGTGCATGATGTGTTTTGCTGGTAACATCAAGTTTGTATAGACCTCCTGCTCTAACTCTCGTTGCAACAGTTTGGAAGTGGTCCAGTAGATCCTTCACTATATAATAATTCTTGAAAAATTCAACCTTCAAGTTCTGATCTGTAATGGTGGACACGGAGATCATTTTTTTCTTTATTCCTGGCACATACACCACATTGTGAATGTGACGAACAATACCATTCGGCAATGTCACAGGAATGTCTCCATATCCCTTGATCTAATGAGGACGATCATCTCCAAGATATATGTTGGCACCATTATGTGTTTCTTTAAAATTAGCATACCAATTTTTATTACAATTCATATGTACCGATGCTCCAGAATCCACAAACCAGGCATCAGAATCATCTGTTTCAGCAGATAAAGCAGCGTTAGACACAAACAGCCTAAGATCCCGTCAGTCAAAATTCGAGGGTTCATCAATATCATCACTAGTAATAAATAATCTGAGATCTTGATTTGAAGATTTTTCTGCATAATAACCTAAATGTGTTCTAGGTTTATTCCTAGCCTCATCACTTTTCTTCTTATGACAGTCTTTAACCATATGTCCAGGTCGACCACAATAAAAACAACTCTTAGACTCATTCCTGTCAGATTGCATACCTTGATTTGGAGATTGTCTTCTCTGCGATGAACTGCCTCTCTGCCATGAACCGCCTCTCTACCATGAACTGCCTCCTTTGCCTCTTACTCCTGATCTCCCTCTCGCAGATCTATTATTTGACCACAGTGCCAAATCTTTACTCTGAGGCTTCAGATTCCCGCACCTCTCTTCCTCTTGCAGCAAAATACCTATCAGTTCTTCAAACATAGGAGGTTTCTCCCTTGCTGTAAGACCTATTATGAACATATGATAATCTTCCAGCATACCATTTAAGGTAATAGTCACTAGATCAGTATTGGAAATAGTTTCCCCTATTTTTACTAGCTTGTCTTTCACCTCTTTAATGCAACCTAAAAATGAACTAACAGATTCATTTCCTTCCATCTTAATGCCTAGCAATTTAGTTTTCAGGAACAAAATGTGATTTGTGTTGCTAGTTTCATACAATGCTTTAAGAGTTATCCATGTTGCAACAGAAGTTGTAGTGTCTCTAATATGTGGAATTGTGTTATCTTTAACTGACATGTGCAACAATACCTTTGCCTTTTTTTCGCACTTCTCCCAATCTTGGATCTGTGTTGATGTCGCACCTGCAGCCACATCAAGTTTCAATTCAGTTCCCTTCGCAATGTTCCAGACACCATAGCCTTCCATGAGCATCTGCATCTTGAATTTCCAGTTAATGAAGTTCGAGCCATCTAACTTGTTAGCTTCGTTGAGGTAGGTCTCTGCCAGAGGATTCGTCATCATTGCAATCTAGTCTCTGCAAGTGAATCAACAAAGATATGAAACTTTATGTCGCTCTGTCTTTGAATACCACCGATCCATCTCAATCTTGGTTTTCACACATTAAATCTCACAAATAATATTCTCTTGAATAAACTTTAATATCCACTTTTAAAGTTTATACTTCAAAATTATCCACTGTTAATAAACTTTAAAATAAAACCCACTTTAATAAACTTTAAAATAAAACAAACTTTAATAAACTTTATATTCCAGATAAAGTTTAAACTCCACATGCATTCACTTTAATAAAAAATTTAATAACACACTCTTCACTTCACTTCACTTCATGCTTCAAAAAGAAATATCCACCCCTTTTGTTTTTAATAAGAAACTCAAACTATAATCATGCAAAACTCCAAAAAAGTTTATAACTTAAAAATATCCACTTGTAAATATCCACCTTATAATTATTAAATTTCTTAAAAAAACTCACGATTTGCTCTTCGTTCAACTCCAAGCATGCAAAGCTCACGTGAATTTTGCATTCATGATCCAATGGGGATCCACGCTCACCACAAAATACCACACATGCAATCAAACTCCACTTGTGCACCCGATCTGAAAAAAAATCAAGCATGCATGCACGATTTTTCACCTCCACGATTTCAACCAGACAGATTTGCTCATGCATGTTCAATCCACATCAAGTTCACTCCAGGTAAAGGGCAGTCCACACGCCTCTCACACTCGACGATCATATCAACAGGAAATCCTCTCACAGCAATAGGCGGCTCCTCTCCCACACAGCAACAGGCGGCTCCTCTCCCATACAGCACGGACTCGAAATTTCTCTCCTTTGCCCAGGTCACGCCTCTCCTCACACAACAATTGCAGAGATGGACAATAACGATCTCCAATAACACCTCTAATGATTCACTCTATTTCGATCTCCAACAACGACAATGTATCTCTGACAGACCAATCTTCAATAGGCGATATGTTCAACAGAACCTTCCTCTGATACCAAGATAAAATATGCGAAATAAACACATGGTGAGGCTATGCTCACTTCTCTATTCAATGAAGATGGATTACATCCTTATATAGGAAAAGACTCAACCGAGTCAGTTACATGCAAACCAAAGACAACTAGACTCTTAACTAAGAACTGACTCTTAACACGCCTACAAATGACTCTTAACACGCCTACAATTGACTCTCACAACTGAATCTTGTAACTGGTGCTTACAAGTGGCGCTTACTCCATTATTTCCAAGTGATGACCCATGCTACAAACTTAGAATGAGCACATATTAGCTCCCAATATATAGGAGTCGAAAACATTTTTACCCTCAAGCCCATTTTTACCCATCACCAAAGAGGTCAAAAACATCCCACCCCTCAAACAAGGAAAACCATCAAAAATCCACTTTAAAGAATTTCTGCCAGAATTTTCATTTCACAATCCAAAGGAGTCAAATGCAATTGGAGGTAAGATACAAAAAGTACCTCGAGAATCTATCCTTTCAACCGCTCTGTTCCACGATTTTCGCTAAATCGAGAACATATACGTCATGTTCTGTGAATATCAACATCACAGAATCCCGACAAGAGAGTCAAAATCCAGCTTTCTTGGTGGAAAACATGAACAGAGAAAAAATTGCTCGTCTATGCAATGCTCATCATTCTCCGTCGTGCTAACAAAGGGAAAGTGATTTTCCATCTCCTGGCCACCTCCCCTTGGAATTATCTAGAAGTACGTGTAATACATGTAATACATGCATAAAGGGTCATCTCCCAGGGTGCATGTGTCAAGTATTTTGTTTTCTTAACTAACTAGCACAGCCACAATTACGTGGCTGATTAACGCCGAAAGGCATATTAAAACAAAATCAAATTCATTGTGGCAGCCTTTCACCTACACAAGATCGTTGGCGACGCCACTACAGCTACACATAAAGGTGGCCAGTCGATAGTTTAAATCCCCCACTGGTGACCGTTGGTGATGCCAGCACAGAAACACGGCCACCAAACGTCAGCCTGCAGAAACATGAAACGCCAAGATATCTTAATATTTTTTAATCAGGTAGACGTGGCAATAAGTTAGTGAACACAGTAATTTTTAAACACGATTAGGTAAATGTAAAATAGTAAACATATAAACGGATGTGTTTACAACAACTCGGAAGTTAATGGATGAAATCAGAACCATTCATTTATTGTGACGACTAAGAATATTCTAGGCATATTTAATCTCGTCCATAGAAAATGTATTAAGAACTAAAAACCCATTGCCAATAGATGTACGCCTTTCGGCATAAATATTCCCATCGCTTGCCTCCCATGCCATAGGCCCCAACATGCTTAAGCTAATGAATTCACCAACGCGTGTCATCCTTTTCTAATACACGTAGCTACATAATATATTTGAGACCATCTCATTAGCCTGACGTTTTGTCAATCAGGGAAGGGGGACGTCACCTATAGATCTCATAAGTGATGTGTAAGTATGCGTTATTTCTAGCTTGAAGTTCTGGGGAAGGGTGAGCATAGCGAACTTGAAGACGAAAAGAAACCATCCTCAACCTTTAAATTCAATCGGCATGCTAGCTAAAGATAAATATTGGTTATCGAGTGTTGAGTTTTAGTGATGTAACAAAAGAAAAGGGAAGAAGCTAAGCCAGGAGCATGGGCATAGGGAGAAATCCCGTCACCTGGGTTGACTTCTCTCTAATATTTTCATAGCCTCTGATTAAACTCTAAGTTAGCAAAGGCTTGGCTAGTACAAGTAAGAAGTCTTTTCATAGAAGATATCAAGAATAGACCCCAAACCAGTTCCTAGTTAAGAAGAGAAACCTTCGCATGCATTGGTGGATACGACTTGGATGTTTATCATCATCCAACTACTCATGTAGGAAACCGAATATATTAGTAGGTATACTGGTAATCAATTTGATAAGAAATTTGAGCGAGTACAGAAGAATAAGAAATCAAAGGGGTGTGCTTCGCAAAATGCCTCAAGGAAGGAATTCGAAGGGAAACATAATAAAAGGAAAGGAAAGTATCTATTGTTAGGGGAAACAAAATAAAGGACAATGAAAGCCAGGGGTAACGAATGCTATTTTCAAGGTCATGTGGGTAACTTAGAGTTTGTATTACTTGGTTTATACTTACTTGGTATTTACATGGTTTGATACATGGTATATCTTATCTGGTATATGTTTGAATCCTGGTATATATTTGAATACTGTAGGTCTTGTTGTTGGTTGTGGTATTCGGGTGGGGTAGCTTGGGACATAGGGAATAGTTTCTATATATGGAACTGATAGCTCTGGGTCTAGTGCTCAAGAGAATCTTACTTTAACATAGATGTTGTGGATAAATTTTATCATCCTAGAAGATTTCACTGCAAATTTAATGACATCTTACGAATTAAATTTGATGATCCAACAACTTACAACATATGTGTAATCATTAAAGAAACAATGTACAAGGAGCAAGGAGAAGAGGTAATTATTATGTTATTATAAATTGTTTGAATCTTGGTTTGATATCTGCTATTATCAAGCACTTCTTCTAGCTTCTTCCAATTCTTGTCTTGAAATTTGAATAAAATCTGCAACAATTGTACTTTTTGAATTTTAAACACTACTTATGGAGGTATATCAGGCATACTACTATCTAACAAATGAGAAAAAGTCATGTTCTAATGTTAGTGCTTTCGCATACCAAGATTTCTCTAACAAGTCGGAGGGCTTTTCTTGGAGTGACCTTCTCTGTCTTGTAGGGATGATGTAGGTATCTATTCATTTTTTTGAGTTTTTGGAAATTAATAAAACTCATATTTTTGGAAGTATACTTACTTACAGGCCTCCTTGGCCCTGCTCAACTATTCTTGTTGATGTTGGTGTCAAATATGGTGCTAGGGGTGTTATATATACTACTGCTCCACCGTACAGTTAAGAATGATAATAATTGGGGCCATTCATCCATATATCCTTGCAGAAAATAATGCACTCTAGAGAGAGAATGGTATATGTCTGGTCGGACGAGCACCCCTATTTGGTTTGACCGAGAGGATTGGGATTAGAGGTGAAAGGCTTAGAGGGAAGGTGCTCCCTGAAGTCCTACCTATCAGTGATTTTGCTTGGATGTTGTTGCTAGGTTGATTAGCTGATGGTCTTTGGTGTGTTCAAAATCACATAATAAATCTTTTTGGCCTGTGCAAAGATTTAAATAGGCATGTAAGTTGTGGATCCATGAGTCCAGAAGAACCGAAACCCTAATGAGCGAGATTTCGTATGCACTATGATCGCCCTACTACTAAGGGGTCTACCTTACTAAGGCCCTCCTACTAAGGGGTTTGCCTTCGTATTATCAAATTCCTTCATCTAATAAAGAAAAGGTTTTGTTGGTGATTGGAGATGGGTGTTCTTGGGGCGTTAGCATATCATGGTCTAGCCTCTTCTAGGTATGGGGTAGGTATGGGGTCATAGAGAGATTTATAAGCTTCCTCAGGAACAGGTTTGTTTCGAAGCGAATGTGTGTGTAGTAAGAGTAATAAGGACCCTACGACAAGTTGGAAGGTGAGGTAGTGGAATGGCATGTCGGTATAGGATAAGGGTGGAATGGCATGGCGGTGCAGGATAAGGATTCCGTAGGTAGGCAGGCTGGCTGACATTTGAGTATTAAGGCTGACATCTGAGTGTTGATACAACAGATTGACATTTGACAGTAAAGTGACAATGGAGTAAAATTTCAGTCTTAATAAAGCCTAATAAAACTTAGCCATTGCAGAAAACACTTATAATATACACTGAAAACTTAGGATCATCCTCGCTTCATATAAAAGTTTCATAAAACTTAGAAAATGCATTTTGTACACTTCTAATATACATTGAAAACTTAGGATCATCGGCATTTCATATAAAAGCTTCATAAAACTTAGACATTGCAGAAAATGCATTTTGTCGACACACCTATAATATAGATTGAAAACTTTAGGATCATTGGCAATAAGACTTGGATAATATCAACAAATAGAATGGTTAATAAAATCAATTTAAATGTTATAAAAAAATAATTTGTTATTTTCATTATGTACAAGTTTGGAAAAGCAAAAAAATATTTGTAGTCGAACTCAAACTAATTGATAGTCAACATCGAACCGATCGCATAGAACCAATCACTAGAGTTCCTAGCTTGCCTTTGACAGGGCCTAATAATAAGGATATGTTATATGAGAGTGTACCGTATGGTCCGTTCATACATTTGTTTACATAAGGATCTGTAGTGTGATTGTGGATCGTTTTACTCATAGATATTTACAGAAGGATCTGTATTCTGATTGCGATCATTTTACTCATAGTTATTTACACAAGGATCTATTTTCTGATTGTGATCGTTTTACTCTTTAATTCAACTCATGGTTGGTGTAGTACTAGCAATAACCACTTTATAAAAGTGGTTGATATACGTTGATCGGCGTCATTTTCCACCTTTTCAAATTAATGATGTCGATTGATGTATATCAACCACTTTTATAAAGTGGTTGTTGCTAGTTGACAGCCGACATGCCTTGAGGACAACCATTAATATATTAATACAAATATAATAATAACAATAATAATAATAATCTATTTTTAAGGTCACGGCCAAGCCAGACACCAAATTGGTGTATGAGACCTCCTTCGCCTAGCTGATAAAGTCTAAAGAGGTATACATACCCTATCCTCCTCTGGATTTGAACTTGTGACCTCTTAAGAAGAAACACATGTTCTTAACCATTATAATGTTGTATTAATTAATTATTAATATAATAATGTATTAATATATTATTAATTAATGTATTATTTAATTAAAATCTATTAATTAAACCTATTAATTAATATTGTTAAAGTAATATATTATTAATACATTAATAAAGTATTCATACATACATAAATATAACATATTAAATTATTAATATATATTAAAACATTATTAATACATTATTATTTAATGTATTAATTAAATTTGTTAAAGTAATAATATATTAATAAAGTGATACATTATTAAAATAATAATAATAAAGTGATTGGTATAAGTTAATTTGTTTCATTTTTCATTTTTTCAAACTAATAGCGTCATTTTCCACTTTCCATTTTTATAATAGATCATTAATGAATTTATATATAATTAATGTATCAATATATTAATTGGAGTAATAATACATAAAATATTAATATATTGATTCATTGAAAGTTAATTAATATATTAATTAATTAAAAAAATAATATAATATTTAAATTAAAGTATTGATACATTATAATAATACATTTATAAATTATTATAATATATAAAAATATTAATATAATAAAGTATAAATTAAAGTAATATATTAAAAAATATTAATATATTTTTCAATTGAATGTTAATTATGTTAATTAGTGTATTAATTAATCAATTCATACATTAATATAATATCTAAATTAAAGTATTAATCTTTATTGTAATGTACAATTGTAAAATTAGTATTCTATTAATTAATTAATATTAGTAATAGAATATATTAATAAAGTAAAGATATTTTAAAAAAATATTAAAGTATTTTAAAGTACATTAAAGTATTATATTATAATATTAAAGTATTAATAAATTAATAAATTAATAAAGTATTTATATAATAATAAAGTAACACATTAATAAGGTAATGATATATGGATCCTTATGTTTTTATATGGACAGATATAAGGACATATATGTACTTATATGTGTCAGTAACAATTCATGTATCTATCTTTATATGTTCGTCACATTGTGATGTTAGTACATGTTCATGACATTGTGAGGATACAATATTTGTATCACATTAATTGATAATGATTATGGTTGAGCATAACCATGGTTTTTTATGGTTGATTTTGGTAGGACTTGGTTGACTTTCGGAAGGAAAGGTTGATTATGGTGGATTGTGGTTGTCCTTTAAGATTTTTTACTGTGTTGTCCATGACCATGGTTGACTATGGTTGACCATGGTTTAATATGGTTGACCTTGGTTTATTATGGTTGACCATGTTGATGGCTCAGCTTCATTAACCATGTGGATTTAATTATGGTTAGCCATATTGATTATGTTTAACCATAGTTTACTATGGAACTATGCATTGCAATGTTGATCATGTTGATCCAGGTGGATATCGGTGGCCACCCACCTTCTCCAACTGGACCAAAACATGTTTATGGCAATTTTGGTAATTTACTATTTTTAGCAGTTTTTAACTTCTGGGGCCATTTTGAGGCCCTAAATGATGTTTTTTTTGAGAAAACGGGGAGAAAAATGGATCGTAGATCAATGTTGCTCACCCAAAAGTTCTAGTTCTCGGATATATCTTTCCAGCGAGCTATCATACGCCTAAAACGAAGATCGTATGCAAAAGTTACGACCCCGGGAAGTTGATGCACCAACTTACCCAAACGGGGCCCACATGACTTTTGGCGCTTCATCTCCCTGGGTTAGGTTTTTGGATGTCTAGGGTTTTTGGCATTCCTACTTATTTTAAAAAGGCCTTCAGAGCCTCATTGTAGTCATCTTCTCACAGATGTGAGTAGCCGTCACATCTCTTCTCAGAGATAAGCTACCACCATTATAGCGAGTCTTTCACTCTGTACTTTTACAGTCTCTGTACATTTATTTCATTAATAGAAATCGTGTATTACTGTATATCTGTGACTCTTTTTATGTTTCCGCTATATCTCTGTTATATTGTTGTCTCTCTTGCAATATCTCTGAATATTTCTATGTTATATCTCCGCTCTCATTTCGTGCCGAA
>ML812474.1:18456-32620 GCA_009831015.1 Picea engelmannii
AGCATTTAAAATTCTTAACATCCTAATTATAATTATGAAGTTTACTTCAAAATTTCTATTTTCGTCACTAATATAACATAAAATGCCTACATAATTCCAAAAGATTCAAATTCTCGTGATCAAGTCTACCCAGATAATATATATTATGATGTTATGACTTTGATAAGATGATTAATATCAACTCATAGTTATTATATTTTTATGTGTATTGTGATATTTCATTATGTTCTTTAGTTTTGTATAATTAATTTCTGATAATTTTCATATTTTAGTATAGTATCATAATTATATTTATATATATATATATATATATATATATATATATATATATATATATATATATAATATTAATGTAAATTCATATATAAATTAAATTAACTTAATAAATCCTCTTTTAATATTGAAAAAACTTAGATTTATATGAAATCCATTTTCTTTATATTTAACATTAATGTAAATTCATATATAAAATAAATTAACTTCTTTACATTTAACACTAATGTAAATTCATATATAAAATTAAATTAACTTATTATTTAACGCTAATGTAAATAAATATATAAAATAAATTAACTTATTGAATACTCTTTAATATATATTAAAGGAGGGGGATATTATTAGAGAAATTATATTATATAATTTCTCTAATAATGCTAATATAATTTCTCTAATAATGTCCCACTCCCACCCTCTTTAATATATATTAAAGGAAAGATTTATATAAAATGCATTTAACTTACTACGTCCTCTTAAAAGGTTAACCTAGTAAATGACCAAATGTACCTAACACAACGGAATATATATATATATATATATATATATATATATATATATATATATATATATATATATATATATAAGATGTATGTAATGGAAAAGTTGTTTAACTGGTATATATTGCAAATGAACATTCATAATAACTGGTTATCATGTGGGAAACGTGAGGGTCACACAAGGTCTGAAATTTCATTACATCTTCATTGACAAAAAATCATTATCAGAGGTTTTGAAGCATCCACAAACGACATATCTGGGAAGATCATGTTCTTACTGAAATTGTTTGAATGTAGATAATACTTCTCTGATTAAAAATAATTTTATATAATTAAGTTTTCATATAATTGAGATTAAATTACATTTTAATATAATTATACAGATTTTTGAATTACAAATGCTCAACTCAAAATCTAGGCGTTGCATTTGAAGCCTATATTGAAGTCGATATTGAAATAGGGAACATCCATGCATTCCAAGCAAAGCCCAAAACTATTAAAGTATAAAACTATTGCACTCGCACAATTGATACAGATAACTATTATAGCAGAAATCTATTCTAGCTACACATTCAATATGGATAAATAAATAAATAAAAACGATTCAGTAAACAAATGCTTAAATGCATGCATTAAAGGAATTAAAGGCATGCTTATGGACTGGTTTTAATGGCGAGCCCGCATGTATGTATCTAAGGCTGAAAACCTAAACCCTGAAGCCAACCATAAACCTTAAATCCATCATCGCTAAACCTAAATCCATCATCTCTAAACCTAAATTGAGATTAAATTAGGGTTTCATATAATTATACAGATCTATGAATTTGAATTAGAAATTCTCAACTCAAAATCCATGCATTGCATTTGAATCCAATATTGAAATAGGAATCATCCATACATTCCAAGCAAAGTCCAAAACTATTAAACCATAAAACTATTACAGTCACAAAATTCGATAAGATAACTATTATAGCATAAATCTATTATAATTACACATTCAATATCAATAAATAAATAAATAAACGATTCAATAAACAAATTCCTAAATGCATGCATTAAAGGAATTTAAGGCATGCTTATGGACTCGCTTTAATTGTAACAACCAAATAATTCTGAACAACATTTACTTTCATAAGCAATTTATGAAAGAAACTGAGACAATAACTTCATAGCATAATATTGATTTTCATAACAACAACTTCAGTAACTTAGATTATCCATGAATAATGATTGCATGGCAGAAATAAATAAATAAAGAACTTAACAAATACCTGGTTCTGATGCTAATTCATGTTTCTTTGTTGCCTTGTTGTTGCCTTCCTGCTACCTGATACCTAGATCAACACTGCCACAAACAAGAAAATAACTGCCCAAAACTATTGTCCTCCCTGCCAACTAGGAAAACTACTTAGCTCCAGGATATCTATGGATATCCTGGCCCCCATGCCCAAAACCTCCAGCAACTCAGTGCCTCAACTGATCAAAAGCCACAATCTGAAACTCTCCTTATTCCTCCTTCACCGACTCCTCATTAATCCCTTACCTGCCCCCGTCCTCCGTCCTTCGTTCTCCTTAATGTTTTTATCTTCTCGGGATTCATCCCTCTCCCTTTCTGCATATGCAACCATTTTATAACATTTCTCATTGATTTCTTAAGATTTATTTCTCAGGTCATTAAATGTGATCTTTAGTTAAAGTATTACTTAGTTAACCACAATTATTTTCTTTAATTAATTTTACTTTGTAATATTTAAGCATTCATCCAATTAGGGTTGTTACATACACCCACCCTTCAAGAAACTTCATCCTGAAGTTAAGGTATCTGATGGTACAAAGGAAAAGAGCATGGTTCGTACATTCACAACAAGTAACTGACATTATCAGTAAGTCAAGAAAGCTCATACATACTAGTTTATATGTACAAGAAATGCATGTGTAGCTAGTACATGCAAATCTCGTGCATGTACTAATAATCAAAACTGTCATCCTTTAATAATTTATGTATGCATTCAGTCCAATCAACAAGGCTAGTCTTTTATAAAAGACAACAATCAATCAATTGTTTGAGAAATCCTTTAATCACAATTATCCAGTTTAACAATTTTATTTTAAACAGTTGTGGTTTAGTTATGTCATAATGAATATTCATGTATACACATTTTTTTTTTTTTTTTTTTTTGAAGGGACGACATCAAATTCCACCACAAGACAAATCTCCATNTCATCCTTCCTCCCTAACCTACTTCCAACTCCATTCCTATCCGTCCTCTTCTAGACTATCTTGGAGCATTAACTATATTGACCTAACTCCAAATAGAACCCGTAAGTGGAAGTGTCGCTATCTCGACCAAGCTTCCCTAGCAGGCAACTGACAATCATCATCACACGTCTTGGGGAGCGTGAACTAGCACCGTTCTCCCATGACTTCAAGTTTCGGAGAATACACGGTCGGAAATGCCTCTATCCCTCCTAACAGAACTAGGTTCAACACCCTACAATGGAGGATACACGGTGGGAAATGCCTCCACCCCTCCTAACAGAACCAGGGTCAACACCCTACAATGGAACATACAGGGGCACTGTGTTGCTGGAGGTTTTGTCATCGTTTATTCGGTTTTGGGTAGTGTTAGTACCAAAATCATGCACTAGTCTACATATCATAGCGATGTATCCAAATCAATATAAATTGCACATACATTATTTATACCATAACATTTCTCGGTTAGTGGTTCTGATATCCACTTTCATCATTATCACTTGGCTATTTCATAGCCCATAACCTGCAGGTTAGTCTGCAACACAAACTCATACATTTCTATGTGTTATCATCATATAATCGCATACCATCATCATTTCAATTTGGTACCCCAGTACTGATAAATTAACATCAAAGTTTCCAATTAGCATTGGATTTCATAATATACCATAATTCAAACTCGTCACCCATTCACAAGATTATCATTTGCCCAAAATAGACTCCATTGTATTCAACATCATTCTAATAGTATTTAAACATTCATTACTTTCACTTTCTCACAGTATGTCGCATCTTATATATCATCATCAATAACATTTAAACATTCGTAAAATTCACATTCACATAAAATATCGCATTACATGCATCATCATTGATAACATTTAAACATTCATACAAGTTCATAATTTTAAAGTTTAAGTGCATCACTTAATAGTTTCACTGTGACTGGGAAATAAAGTGTCTAGGCCTCAGGTAATCCTGGCTGTCTAAGTCAAGAGGTGGTGTTATATACACCCCACCTTCGAGAAACATGTTCTCGAAGTGGTCAAAATAGTGAGGGATAGTCTCGTCGTAGTGTCTCGGCGTCTTCCCAAGTAGCAGATCCTGGACTATACTTGTCCCACTAGACCTTAACTTGGTCTACCAGACGGTTCCTGAGATGTCGAACTCTACGGTCCAATATGCGTAACGGTTCTACCGTGAGGGTTCCCACGTCCGATACCTACAATTCTTTCCAATTTAGTTTATGTGATTCATCAGCAACATAATGACTTAAAACAGATACATGAAATACATTATGAGTTTTATGCAAGTGGGGTGGCAGTACGAGACGATAGGCAATGGGTCCAATTTTCTCTTGGACTCTAAATGGCCCTATAAACCGAGGTGACAACTTTGTCACCTTCCCGAACCATATGGTACTCTTATTAGGCCTGATACGAATGAAAACCTGGTCCCCCACTCCATAACTTCAGTCAGTCCTGTGTGCATCCACATAACTTTTCTGTCTATCCTGTGCTTCTTTTAGTCTCTTCCTGATCTGAATCACCTGTTCCTCCATTTCCTGAATCAATTCTGGCCCAAATGTTACTCGGTCTTCTAGTCTATCCCAACTTAATGGCGTTCTACATGGCCTCCCATACAAAGCTTCGTATGGTGGCATTCCGATGGAACTATGATAACTGTTATTGTAGGAAAACTCTACCAAAGGTAGGTACTTCTCCCACTGGGTTTGATTATCCATTACATACATCCTAAGCATGTGTTCCATGACTTGATTTACTCTCTCAGTTTTCCCATCTGTTTCAGGATGATAAGCTGTGCTTAAGTTCAACTGAGTCCCCAATGCTGACTGTAAACTTGTCCAAAACCTAGATGTGAATCTGGAGTCCCTATCTGAAATAATCTTCTTAGGTATTCCGTGCAAACGGATAACCTCGCTTATGAACACTCGTGCCACATCAATAACATCGTAAGTGTCTCTAACTGGAATGAAATGAGCACTCTTGGTTAACTTATCCACTATCACAAGAATGGCATTGTGTCTATGAGATGTGAGTGGAAATCCTACAACAAAATCCATAGAGATGACTTCCCACTTGGACATAGGGACGTCATGTGGTTGTAGGAGACTTGCCGGGTGATGGTGATCAGCCTTCACTTGTTGGTACTCTAGGCATCTGGTGACGAAATGGACTATATCGCGCTTCATGCCTACCGAAAAGAAGAGTTTCTTCATCTCTGCGTACATCTTCTTCACACCCGGATGCGCACAATACAGTGATATATGGGCTTCCTTCAGTATGATGCTTCTAATATCCCTATTCTCTAGGATATACATCCTTCCTCGATATCTTAACAATCCGTCTGTTTCCAATTTATATCCTTCATACCTTGGGTCTTACTGCCTCCCGCTCTGGAGGTTTGAAGTAACCTTTAAATACCAACTGTCTCCTAGTAGTTGTGTCAACACATGTTCCCTCAGACTGACCTTTAAGGTTACCAAGGAGAAGATACGTGGTCTCCTACTCAAGGCATCTGCAACCACATTTTCCTTTCCCTTTATGTACGAAATACCAAAATCATGCTCACTCATAAACTCACTCCATCGCCTTTGCCTGGCATTCATATCTCTTTGAGTGAAGAGATGTTTTAACCTTTGATGGTCCATTTTGAGTTCAAAGTTTCACCCCACAAGATAGTGCCTCCAAAGTTTCAGAGCTAGGATTACAGCTGCCAACTCTAAATCATGAGTCGCGTATAACTCTTCGTGCTTCTTCAACTTTCTTGACGCGTAAGCTATCACTCCTCCATCCTGCATTAGCACGGCCCCCAATCCTTGTTTCGAGGCATCCGTGTAGACCATGAAGTCATTTTCCATATCTGGCACTCATAGAATTGGCGTACTAGTTAGTAATCTCTTAAGTTCAATGAATGCACTATCACATTCTTCTGTCCATTCATACCTGACCCCCTTGCGTTGGAAAGTGGTGATAGGTTTTGTTATTTTTGAGAATCCTTCCACAAATCTCCGGTAATAACCCGCTAGCCCCATGAAGCTCCTCACTTCATGGGAATTTTTCGGCACTGGCCATTCCATAATGGCCTTTACCTTTTCTGGGTCCACCGAGATTCCTTCGTCGGAAATGATATGACCTAAATAGTGGATCTCTTTCTGGAAGAAGGAACACTTCAACAACTTCCCATACAATCTGTTTTCCCTAAGGCAAGACAACACTATTCACAAGTGTTCCTCATGTTCTCTTTCATTCCTGGAATAGATGAGAATGTTATCTAGAAAAAATTGTACAAATTGATCTAAGTATTTCCGGAATACGCCGTTCATGAGGCTCATGAATATTGTTGGCGCATTAGTCAATCCGAAAGGTACTACAACAAACTCGTAATGTCCAAACCGAGTTCGAAAGGCAGTTTTTGGGATATCACCTTCCTTAATCCTTAACTGGTGATACCCTGATCGTAAATCGATCTTTGAAAATACCACTGCTCCTTTCATATGATCAAAGAGGTCATCTATTCGTGACATTGGGTACCTATTCTTCACTGTAGCATGGTTCAAGTCCCTGTAGTCTATACACAATCGTAAGGATCCATCCTTCTTCTTTACAAAAATTACCGGTGCGCCCCAAGGTGAGACACTGGGCCTTACTAGCCCTAAGTCTAGTAACTCCTTCAGTTGCATTTGAAATTCACAAAGTTTCGGCACCGTCATTCGATACAGAGTCTTGTATATTGGTTCTGCACCAGGTTTTAGCTCAATAGTAAAATCAAGCTCTCTCTCAGGAGGTAACCCTAGTAACTCATTCAGAAAAACATCCTGAAATTCTAACAATACCAGATACTAATCCAATGAGGGTCCCTTCCTTTCATTCACTACTTCTACTACATAAAGTCGACACCCTTGTCTCAAGCATCGCTTGACCTTCATAGTTGATATAAAGCATAATGACACTTTTCTCTGTACACCCTGGATCTCTACTGGTTTTCCTTCATCATCGACACAAAGCACCCTCTTTGCGAAACAATCTACCAAAGCTCGATGTGCTGCTAACCAATCAATTCCAATGATTAGGTCATACGCCCCAAGAGCAGTGACATATACCGTTAACCTGGTAGTGCACACTCCTAGGTCTACTATACAATTATCGACACTGGGTCCTACAGCTTGTTTTTCCTCTGAAGCCATCTCGACTTTTTTAAAGTCATCGTGCTCGTAGGCTGCCAACCCACTCTTTTCTAATGCAGATGGTGAAATGAAACTATCTGTCGCACTAGAATCAAACAAAATCTTAGCATTAATATGATTTAGCGTACCTGATGACTCCACCATAGTGGATTGATGTTCAGCCTGGCGGTTATTAACCGCTGCGTAAATCTGGTGGTTGCTACTTGACCTCCCCATTGGTGCCTTTCCTTCTCTATGCACAAACCCTGATTGTAACTCTGGACAGTCCCGTTCGTAATGGGGTCCTTCGCATCTCCAACAGGTAATACGAGATTGAACCGGTGCACTGTTATGTGACTGATTTCGAAATGAGTTCCTTCCCCTGGAACCCCTGCCCCTACTAGCTGTTCCCCGAGATGGTCGTGGACCTGTCTGCACCATTGGCGATGAACGAGATGTTGCACTAGCTGCCATTGAAATCCCCGCAGCTACTGTCCTTGGCATGACTATGTTACCATAAGGTGGTGGCCTTGAGTCCCCTCCCCTAGGAAATGTCCTCGGGGTCTTTCCTACAAATCCAAGGCGATGCGGAAATGCCGATCTTGTACCCCCTATTAAGTTCATGTGTTCTTCTGCGTAACGCGCATTTTCTACCGCCTCCGCTACTAAACATGGTTTCCACATCCACACCATAGCTCTTATCTTCGGGTTCAATCCATAAACGAAGCGCTCTGCCTATCGCTAGTCATTGTCCATATACGAAACGTATTTGACCAGTTCCATAAACCTGATCTCATACTCTTCTACAGTTCTGTTTCCTTGTACTAAGGCATGAAATGCCCCTACCTGTTTCTCCTCGTAGTATGCTGGTAGATATTTCCTTCATAACCTCTCCTTGAAAAGTTCCCAAGATACTGTGTCCGCGGTAAGGTGTAGTTGTCTTTCCAAGTTTCCCCACCAGTTCAAGGCGTTGTCTCTTAACTGGAAAATTGTGATCTTTTCCTTCGAGTTGGACGCATAGTATCTTAAGGAAAAACACCTTGTCATGCCTTCCAACCATGCTTCTGCGCGTTCACTGGCGCGACCTCCGGCAAACTCTGGAAGTTTGATCTTCTACAACTCTCGCGTGATGTCTTCAGGTGGGAATTCTCCCCTTGAATTCCTTGATGCTTCTGGATTACCCGTTCCATACGGTGGGAGTTCCACTTCAGTCCCTACTGGTTGGCGCCCCTTTAAAGTCTCGTTAATGGCTTCCAACGAGCGCAGTATGAGGGATAGTTCGGGCGATGGTGGTGGTTCTGGTGGTGTTGGTGGTGTTGGTGGTGTTGATGGCATTGATGGTGCCCATGACGATGCTCCCCTGCCTCAACCCCTTCGAGTCTTGACCATCTTGTATGACTTAACTTGCATCACCCCAAAATTGTCCGGGTGAGCTCAAGGACGTTTCATATTGGTGTTACTTAAACTTAGAAACAGGGTTGGGAGTAAGTTTTCTTTACTTGTCTATAAACAGACATTACTCCATCAGGGGAATTGGCTAGGTTTGGGTTAGGATTAAGCATCTATGCTTGGTTAACATCGAACTTTATGGTAGATTATCCTTACATTTTAAAAAAAATAATTAATTTAAAATTATTAATACACTAATTTAACCCAATTTAACTTACTTTAATTTAAACTAACTTGACCTATATATATAAATTATTAATACTCAATTATTTAATTTATTTAAATTATATTTTTTTTATTTTTTTTTAACTATAGAATATATATATAAATGACTAAACGTGCACCCAAGGATTCGGGCACGCATGGGTTCCACGTGCTCGTCTGGCTTCCTCAAGCTCCCTCGTATCTAACCCCCAAATTCTACACCTGTCAGCTCTTCGAATCCATACGTGTCCTTCTCACTCACTGAGACCCTCCTCGCGTCATTCTTTCTCCTCCACAGATCTGCCTTTGCTCTATTCAGAGGTTTCCTGAATCTCCCTTGCCATGGCTCACATCCTCACTGTTGTTCTGAGCACTTTACTAGCCCTGGTTATTGTTGTATCTGCTCCAGTTCGTTTTGCAGAACAGAGTGTATTTGTAGTGTCCCCAAGGCCGAGCATGTTATATGCAAAGAATTGTAAATGTGTTCTATAGGCTGGTGAGCCAAGTTTTGCATAAGCTGTAGGCTTATGTGTTTTGATAGGCCAGGGAGCCTAAGTGTTGAAGGCCAGGAGCCTGTTGATGTACTTGTATGTATGCAGATCAATTAATAAAATATAAACATTGCCAGTGCAGACCGACCACGATGAATGAGTGATGGGGGACTGAGCGTCCACAGAGTGGGCAAGGAACCAGGGGCTGAAAGGTGGGAAAAGGGGCTGAGTGATGAGCCTAGGGGCTAAGCCTAGGGGGCTTAAGCCTGGGAAACAATATTTTAATATTATTTTAAAAAGAGACATGTGCATTTTTGTTTATCCTAAGTTTTGGAAAGGGAACGTGAAAAGGGGATGCACGCTGTGGTACGCATGCAGTTCCCAGGGTGACAAGTGTCAACCCTGGTGCATGAAAATAAAATGGAGGAAGTAAGCCGTGAGGGGGATCTTCTCTCCATTCTGACCGGAACCTCGAAGCATAGAACCGGTACGCCATCTGCCAAATTACTCTGATTCATCTCTAAAGCCGTTAAGCCTGTGTTTGTCTAAAGAAACCGTGTACACCCATGTCCCGAGCTGTGAGTCTATGTCTGTTCTAGGAAAACCCGGGAGTGCATTCCTAAACCAGAATCCTTGTGTTGAACACGAGTGGAAGAATCCTTTGGTTGTTTTGGGAAATGCTGAGCTAGCCTGTGCGTGGAGCCTGTTCCGAAATCAACACCAAGAGATCATCCTGTGACTGCTGAACCGATTTTGGGAAACCTGTGTCCATGTTTTCCCGTGGATTGTTGTGACCATGCAGTATTGGACTGCGTGAGGCTATATGGCCTGTGAGTGACTCCTCCAGGTGAGAGAGTGCACAGAGGGAGAAGAGAACTCCTGGAAGGAACCCTGTCGCTGCCATAGAGCCCGGAGAATTCTGGTCCAGTCTGTTCCTGTAACCCAAGGTAAGGGAGACTAGCAGCCGAAGGACTATCTAGGTGACAGAGAAGGTGCACTCTCCTGGGGTGGAACAGGCATGTGGGGAATGAGGGTCTGTGGGCAGTGAGCGTGGGAGATTCCTGGGCGAGATTTCTTCCTGGTGGTTGTGTATGTGTTATCTTCCCTGTAACCTCAGCCTAAGTCTAGATTCCTTGCCTTGGGGTGGAGCTCGGTCCCAGCTCGGGGGTGACCCACTGTTGAACTGATGAACAGTGTGGTCTAAGGCTGGGAGGTTCGTGGAAGGCCTGCACTTGGTTGGTGAAATTCTATAGTTGTTCAAAGATAAGTATCTAAATTATGTTTTTATCACATTTGGCATGACTGTGTTGTTCATGTATCATGTTTTCCGCTGTGTAAATGAGTTACTGTGGAATGCGATGGAATGTTTAATTATAGCAGTAACCAGATATGTTTCACTCTGTAATTTAAATGTGTTTAATTGTGTTAAATTCATGCGCTTATAATGTCTGTACAAATTATGTAATCATTCATGTATAGAATGGTAACTGAGAGGTTTGGAAACCTGGGTAGTGTAAAAAGGTACACTACAAATTGGTATCAAAGTGAAGGTTTCGACACTGAGCCTAGATGGGCCAGTGGAGCAGTCTTTGGACTAAGAATGCAAAGGGAAATTGAGTCGAGAGGACCCATTTCCGACCCTGGTTTGCTCCGAAGCGGCAAGGAGATACTTGACAAGTTTTTATTAAGTTCAGGAGGTATAGCGGTACTATGAAACCGCAGCTGGTATTGTCTATGACCACAGGAAGACAGGTCTCTACACCAATGGTGTTAGAGCTGTAGGATCTGTTCGGGAGGGAAGGCGAACCCTTGTAACCATCAGATCTGGAGAACGTGCACAAGGTTTAAAGCCTTTGGATACTACACAGGAGTTCAAACTCGGGAGGATCGTGAGTCGTAAGATCCCTGTGGGATTACCCGTCAACCGTCCGAGTTGACAGAAGTTGCGTAGGACTTAAGTCATCATGGGTAGAGGAGAAGTCCCGGAGAGGTGTCGGGATATTAGAAGTCAAGAGAATCGAGACCTTCTGATTCTCGAAATCCCGAGGAGGGATCATAGCCGTGAATCTCGGGTGGACACGTGTCAGGAGATTCCACAGAGTTGGAAATCGGAGAATCGGAGTTCTCGAGCACCTAGGAATCTCGTCACACGGAATCGCGATCCGCGATTTCGCGACAAGATCTGGACCGTTCATATTAGGGAACACGTGGCAGAGATCTGCCATCGAGGAAAGTCCCGACAAGGAGTAAGTCCATCAGTGTTTGAAGTTCATCGGGAAATCGGGAACCCCGGTGACGAGTGAGTCATACACTTTGAAACTCCGAACCTCGAAACCGCGATAAGCAGTCTATTACGGTCATGGGGTAGAGGTCACATGGACCTGACTTAACCGCGAAGGGTTAAATAAAAAGGCGCGTCGGCATATCGGGAATCGGGATATCGGAGATCCCGGAAGAAAAGGTTTCGTGCATTGGAAAATCGCGATACGTGATTTCCCGATAAGGCCTAGGAGCATGGGGCCACACCGACTGTCAAGAGGACAGGTGGAATATTTTTAGTGACATGGAAAAGGACTATTGACAAGTCAATGAATGGGACCCATCGGGGATCCCGTGAGCATATGAGCATGACATTGAACCTGCCGAAACCCGACGGGGTAGGGTGGAGGTCATATAGTATGGTCATGTGGACCAGAGGCTGAGCCAGGAGAGCTAGCTAGTGTAAAAGCACATCAGGAATCAAAGGATCGGAGGTTGCGAATGCATGTGCATCGCGACATCACAAATTCTGAAACCCCGATAAGAGGATTGATCACGGTCATGGGTAGTGGTCGTATGGTGAGGCTATAGCCCGGAGGGCTAGCACGGACGGAGTCCATCGAAAATCCGGAAATCGGGGATTCCGCTATCAAGCATTTTGGCACATTCAGATTTGCGAAACCCCAAACCCCAATAAGGGAAAAGGCCTGGGTCACGAGTCAACGGTCACATGATGTAGAGTCCATATCAGGGGCTACCCGTAAAGGTAGCGCATCAGGAAATCAAAAATCGGGGATTCAACCCACCAGAACACTGTCGGTTTCAAAATACCGATAGAGGTAACCCCGATAGAAGGGAGGGAGACCTCGAAGAGTTCTCTGTGGGAGGAAAAAATTTCGATAAGGAAATAGGAGAATTTCAAGAAAACCGAAAAAAAAAAAAACACAGAGACAGACAGAGCTCAGAAAAATTGTGAAGTTGAAATGTCTTTCGTTCTTGTTCGTATTAATTATAAACGTTGTGGCTTATTCATGAAATTTAATGGCTTGACAATTTTTGAATTGGATTGCACAATGCGTGTTCAAAATACAATAGAGGCCAAACTCCAGTTAATCAAGGCCGAGTATGGAGTGGGGAAGAGTGCAAATTACCCCTGAAATGGAAGACAAGCGGGAAGGAAAGGATGTTAACCTAGGAGTCGAAGGATCGAACTCTAATGGGCATGGAAAGTAGATGGATAAGGAAGGACATATAATGAAAATCCTTGAAGGATTGCAAAGAGAGGCCAAGGAGCATCGAGCTGATATCCGAAATCTCATGAAAGTAAAGGATCGGCAAGGGAAATTAAACTTAAAATTCTTGTAGAGTCTCGAAAGAATAGAGAAGAAACTTGAGAAGGGAAGAGACTCAAGTATGACAGAGAGTCGCAGAGACCATGGGAGAAGAAGTAGATCAAGGAGTGGTATCTGACGTCACAGTCTCTCCCAAAAACATTCGAACAGGGAGACACATAGCAGTTCGAGCCCGTCCCCTACCAGAAATCATCAAAAATCTGGAAGGGAGGAATTGAAAGGAGAGATGAATAAAATTAAACCTCCAACATTTGATGGGGAGCATAAGAAGGAGGAAGATGCTGAGACATGGTTGCTTGGCATGAAGAAATACTTCCAGCTACAGAATTATTCTACCCATGCAGAGGGAAGAATTGCAATGTACCAGTTGAAAGGAAAAGCGTCCATGTGGTGGGATCAGTTTGTGCAGGTTCAGCACATTCAAGAGGAAGAGGTCACTTGGAAGGAATTCAAGAGGTATTTCGAGAAGAAATACCTAACTAAAAGATACTATGACAGAAAGATGAAGGAGTTCTTCGAACTCCAGCTAGGAAGCATGACCATTGATGAGTATGAGCGAAGTTTTCTGGAACTGTTGAAGTATGTTCCATTCATCAAAGATGAGGTTGTCAAAATTCATAGGTATCTGAGTGGACTGCCACCTTCTATTGGTGACAAAATTCAATACGATGATCCTAAGACCGTGGAAGAAACCATAAGAAGGTTGAAATTCCTATACGAACAGCAGAGAGAAAAGCCTACCTTTCGGAAGGCTTGGGATAACCAGAAGAGGTTTAAGAAAGAACAGAGGCAGAAGGGAAGCAAGCCTTCCTTTTTCATAAACAGTCCTTGGGGACAGTCATCTTTTAAAGAGCCCAGGAAAGTTGAAGGGAGTGAACAGATGACAAGGCCTCCACCCATGGAGTGTTGGGGCTATAAAGGGAATCATCGATATAGAGACTGCCCCCATAGGAAAGACAAAGCAAGAACTGTCCATACTGTTCAGCAAGCTGAAACAGTGGAGGATATGGGCAGCAGAATGTCGAGGATCTATGCAGCCCTGGACAACAAGCAAGAAGAATTTCAATCACACATGATTGAAGTGGAAGGTATGATCAACAACCGACCACTTGTTATTTTGATTGATTCAGGGGCTAACCATAGTTATGTATATCCTAGGGTGGTGGAAAGTTTGAATCTAACAAAGAGAAAAC
>ML812474.1:62701-85149 GCA_009831015.1 Picea engelmannii
GAAGCAAAGTTGTAGTAGTGCATCTTTCCCGACTACTCTTACATCTTCTCAAATGTACATCAAAATTGATAAAGTTATGCCATAGATAAATCTCTACATAAGAAAATAATAAAAAAAAGATTTTACACTACATATATATCCTAATTGAATTTAAGATATGTATCCACCTCTCCGGCAGTAGCTTCCAAATCATCGCACCTCTCTAATGGCAGGGGACTTTGCTAAGCTAGAGCTTCGTGGGGATGACTTTAGACATGGCAGTGAAGGGACTGGAGTTGAGCTACAAGAACTAGAGCTAATTACTCATTCTTCTCGACCTCATGTTCTTGCATTTGACATGGTAATTGGGCGTTTGAATTTCGAAGAGTCTCCATTTATGTTTGTTGTGACTGTAATTGTTCTTGCATCCTCTCCAGCTTGTATTCAACGCACTAAGAAGACATCTTTGGTACGAGAGGTCTTCTTAATGCGTTGTGAGCTTGGGTGACGTTATCAATTCCAATGCGGATGGGAGGTGGGCACACATCCCCTTTCAATTCAACATTAAATTTTTTGGTCTAATAATTCTCTTTGAGAGAATTGAATTTTTTATAAAGGAACATTGGAGAGTATTCCTCGTTGATTCTGATGGTGATTCTCTCAAGTTGCTTTGCCTCTTTGGCTAATGAATTTGCATGTTCATGGTGATTTTCTCAAGTTTCTTTGCCTCTTTGGCCAATGAATCTACCTGTCCATTATGTTTTCTATAGATGTGGTGATATCTTAAAGAATTTATTTTTTGCTCTAGCGACCTGATCCTTTGATAGATCCACATAAGGTTGGGATGACCAGATCCTTTGATAGATCCGCATAAGGTTGGGATGAACATTCTTAATTTTTGAACGTCCTTGATAATTAAATCATAATCACTAATGACGATTATTCGAGCATCTTTATCTGTTGGGATGAGATGCATTCTCATATATACTGTGAGGGCCTCTACTTGAGTATTTGTGGCTTGTACTAGCCCCCATGAAAACTCAATAGTATTTTTTCCTTCAGAGTCAAAGACGACTCCTCCCACATCTGTCGCCCTTGGATTTCCTGTCAAAGCTCCATCGAAGAATAAAATGATAGATCTATGTTGCCACTGCCATTGATTGAATTCTTGATCTATGAGTCTGAGTTGCCAGAAGTGTTGAGGCGCCTTTAAAATAGATGAAGGGGAGAACTGAAAGAAGCGGTCACTGGGAATTTATTTGACCCATCCATGTTCTGCGTGATCTAAAGTCGTCAATTAGACAAGCTTATGTGAATTCAAATAGAATACTTTTGAAAGAAGATTGTATGCCTTTGAAAACACCCTTGATTGAGGTGATAGATTATTTTGAAAAATGGCCTTGCTCCTAGTCAACCAGATCTCCCAACATATAAATTAAGGGATTTGTTTCCATAAACATGCAAATAGTGGTTTTTTTAAGTGAAACTACCAACATATCTTTTCTTCCAATTGGAAGAGGGATTAAATCTGTGGAGAGAAGAGCATATAACAGTTCCCAAATTTTCTTTGATGAAGGGAAATCAAAGAAAATGTGTTGAGAAGTTTCTGTTGTCGTTTTGCAAAGCACACAATGTGATGGACATGATATTCCTTGTTTGTGAAGATTTTTTGCAGTGAGGATTTTTTCATGTACTGGGACCAAACGAATGCATTTACTTTTAGAAGAGATGGAATACAAGTTAACATATTAGTAAGTTTGCTTATTCACTATTTTAATGTAAAAGTCAAGTTTATTTAATATATATTTTTTATCTATATATTATATTTTATTTATTGATTTAATAATGGACCAAACGAATGCATTTACTTTTAGAAGAGATGGAATACAAGTTAACATATTAGTAAGTTTGCTTATTCACTATTTTAATGTAAAAGTCAAGTTTATTTAATATACATTTTTTATCTATATATTATATTTTATTTATTGATTTAATAATGATGATTATCATCTTTTTTAAGGTGGAAAATCACAATTTAGTTGTCATTGATAATGAGGATGAGTGTAAATTGATTCAAGGTTTTCAGCTTAGATAATATATGCAACAAAGTCATTTTTTAGAGCATTTATCCTTAGTTCCATACATGAAACTAGATACCACCCCCAATTGTATTTTAACCTCTTTTCTAGAATAATTTTTTAGAGGATTTATCCTTAATCCTATACATGAAACTATATACTAGCTTCAATTGCAATCTAACCTCTTCCCTAATAAAAATGATTTGAAAATAAAATTATTTTTGTGTTATGTATTTTAAGAAAATAATGATTAAATTAATTAATTTAAGAAATATTATGAAAGTTGAGATGTGTTACTAGTGAGATTTGAAATTGAACAGGAAGGATAACAATCATTTTTCCCAACCATTTAAACTAATTATAACTAACATAATCTTTATGTATATATCAAACTTCAAAATTATAATATATGAACCACTTTAAATTAATTATATATATATATATATATATATATATATATATATATATATATATATATATATGTGTGAATATGATAAGTATATCTCAATTTTGTTAGTAATAATGTAGAATTAAAAAAAAATAGTTGAAACATCCAAAAGTTTTATATTAAACAATAAAATATTTGTATTTAACAAAATTATGTAGATTAAAAGGAAAAATAACAATAATATTTTTAAAATTATATGTTTTAAATTTATAGTGGGAAATCTATAAACGATTTCACATTACTAATAAGCTTAGTGTAATTAAAAAATAAAAATGTTAATAGAATTTTGAAAGAGATAAAATCAATTTTTTTTTTTTATATAGAATTTAAGCCACCATATCGATGTTCATCAAGGTTGTTTATGTTAAATTAAAAAAAAGTCAGAGGGATGATATCCACTTTATTTTTATGTTTTGAAAACTCTATTAGCATATTTAAATAATCACACTAATGCTATGAAGAACACAAATCCCACCCAAAGCTCAAGTTTCCAAATAGATCTAGTATAATAAATAATTTTAGAGTGCATTAATTATCTCTAACACAATATATATGCATATATGTATATCTTCAATCCCTTATGATACTAATCACACACCTTATTAAGAATGCTTAGGACATATACTTAGGATCTTTATTATCTTAATTAATTCCATATATATTATCTTTAGATGGCGAAATTGGGAAAACATTCCTTTTTACACCACAAATTCCATCTAGAAACCCTTTATATTTGTATGGGACCCATGCATGGCCCATGCATCCTAAAATAGATTTTAACTAAATCCCTACCTTTTGGTCCTAACCATGGCTTGGATCAGTAACATGAAAGATCATATCTCTTTCTTAAAATATGCAATCCCTTTATGAGGCTTGTGTGGTGGTTTAGGGACCAACAGATAAATAGTCCATGATCTCTTCAACCAACATTTGCATCATAAACCCCTAGTTGTTTTTTTTGTTCTTCTTCTATAAACCATGGTCATGGATTCGACACCAATCCATAGTGCATCAAACCATGAAATAGTGCCCACATTCCACTTTGTATTCAAAAGCTTCCCTGTTTAAGGTTTATTCCGTGGTCTAAGAACCCATGCATGGACCATGGTCTATAGAAACAATAATTAAGACCTAAGAACTTACATTTTTACATTTTTTCCATGTTAATTGCATAAGGACTTGCTACCCATCCCTAGTAGGATAAACCTAAAATGATGGATACATATGACTTAGTGAAAGTTTCCCTATGTAGGGTTTATGTGATAAAGCCTCCAACATGGTCATTGAGCCTTAAAAGAAATTATGAGGGCCTGAAGCCTTATTTCCTAATATTTTTCTAGGTTGGGGCCTTGAGATCCATTCCTCATGCATAAAAACTCAAAATAGTTCTCATATTCATTTCTTAGCAATTCAGTTTATGGGGACAATGTGGTGGTTTTGTTGTGTATATGTTATATTCTTTGAACAAATAGTGCTACGTTGCGCCAGAAGAGTGGGGGGTTTGAGGGGGGTTGCCTCGAGAAACGTGTCACTTTTTTTTTCTAGTATTTCATGTTGCCTCGATTTTTGTGTCCATTGTTGGGTGATTGTTCGACACATGGTTTTTTGTTGATGGTTTTCTATTTCCAGTTAATAAATTAGGGTTGTTGACTAATCTAGGCCATTGGATTAGGGTTTTGGATGTTGTTGGCTCCTATATGTATATTATATTGCAAACAACTTATGATGTGAATGAATATAGAATATGTTGGTTTTCCCGGTTTGGGTTTCCAAGGGAAAAATATCTATGTAATGTGTGTATTTTCCATTGTATATTTTATGTTATTTCACTGAAAATATGTTTGCAATAAATAATTGTACAAGGTTAAAATCTACATTTGGTTTCAGAGTAATTATTGGCTTCAGGGGGATGCCTTTTTGGTTGAGGGTTTGGCTCAAGACTTTGATGAGCCTTGTTATAGTGGGAGATATGTGGTATTGATCCTTCAAGTGAAGAGAAATGGTGATCCAGGTGGATATCGGTTGCCACCCACCTTTTCCAACTGGCTCAAAACAGCTTTCTGACAATTTTGGCAATTTACTGTTTTTAGCAGTTTTAACTTCCGGGGCCATTTTGAGGGCCTAAATGAAGGTTTTTCGGGATCGATATTCTCAATGATTGTCAAAAGCATGATTGATCCCCAAAAATGAATCTCCTCAACGATACCTTTCCAACGGGCTGTCATACGCCTAAAATGGAGATCGTATGCAAATGTTCCAACCTCGGGAAGTTGATGTACTAGCTCACCCAAACGGGGCCCACGTGACTTTTGGCGCTTCATCTCCTAGGGTTAGGTTTTTGGATGTATAGGGTTTTTGGCATTCTTGTTTATTGTAAAAAAGGCCTTCAGAGCCTCATTGTAATCATCTTCTTGCGAATGAGCGCAACCATCACATCTCTTCTTAGAGATACGTCGCCACCATTCCAGCAAACTTGTTTCCGCTGCATTTTACAGTTTCATCTTATTTCCTTATTGAATAGAAAACCAGTTTTACTATATCTCTGTTATTTTGTGTTAAACACCTGTTAATAATTTGTATTCATTTCGTTATGCTCATAAAATCTAGATCAGCGGTATGCTCCTTATCGTCTTAATGCATGTCCCCAACGAGGTCGGAGTACAAAGAGTTGGGTCTCGAGCTTGTTTCTCTTCAGGAAAAAATCTCTCGCACACCCAAGCGACCTCTCATGGTAGGAGAATAGAAAGATGACGAGACAGGAGATCCTTTCAAATTGTTGATTGAGGAAGCCCTCATGCAACAAAGGAACAAGATGATGGATAGTTTCGCGCAAATCCTTCAGTGGCTACCAACGGGCGATGCATCTTCTTCGAGCGGAGGTGCCACCCCTTTCAAAGTACAAATAAACTTTGATATTACTATATTTGAAGGTCAAATAGACGCGGATGTTGTAGATAAGTGGTTGAATCTACTAGAAGGGTATTTTTTTGTCCATAACTTTTCGAATAGAGAAAAGATTACTTTTGTGCTCCTCAAAGTCGTTCCCCATGTCAAAGATTGGTGGGAAACTTTCTGTGAGCAAAAGGAAACTGAGGAAACCTCATTATTTACAGTCACGATCACCTGGGATTCCTTAAGGGATGTTATTAAGGAACAATACTACCCTGTCGGAAGTTATGACGACTTGTATACCAAATGGACCACACTGCAGCAAGAAAGAGACCAAGAAGTGCCAGATTTCATGAATATCTTTCATACCTTGTGCACCAAGCTGGGTATCAAAGATTCAGAGCGACATATGGTGCTCAAGTATCGTGGCACTCTACATAGATACATCCATACCAAAATGGAATTTTTGGACATCTCATCCTTGGGCGCGGCCTACCGATATGTCGTCAAAATCGAGCAGAAGCTCAAACAAAAGACGCGGAAATTTGGGCCTAGGAACCCCTCACAACAAAAGCCAGGAAAGGGTGGCCCCAACCCACAGAACAAAGTACAGAGAAAATATGGACAGTATAGGACAACAAGTCCAAGCCGCAAGCAAAGAAGGACACCGGAAATATAAAGAAAGATACCAGAAAGTGGTGCAACTTCCATAAGAGCCCTTGGAATAACACTACTAACTGTCGCTCAAAGCAGTCGTTAGTGGCTGAAATGAAAGCCTCTAAATTAGACGTGGGTTCAGACTCTAAGCCAGAACCAGAAAGGGGAAGATAGATCATTGACGTGGAACCTAGTGCCACCGTTGTTACCACCAAGCTCCAGCCTGGTGAACCAGATGAGCCTGAAGAAGGAGAACGCCTCTTCCATTCATAGATGTGGGTTAAAGGCACCTCGCTACACTTCATCATTGATAGCGATAGCCAAAAGAACCTCATCTCAACAGAGGTCATCAAGCGGTTGGCCCTAATGACAACACCACACCCAAAACCCTACACCATTGGATGGCTCCGCCAAGGAAGCGATCTCCACGTCAGTAAATAGTGTCGACTGTCATACGACATCAAGCCCTTCAAAGATGAGGTATTGTGTGATTTTTCTCCTCTCAAAGTTTGTGATGTTCTTTTGGGCCAACCTTATTTATGGAAACGTCATGTTGTATATGAGTCTAGGCCTCGTAGTGTTATTATTACTTTGAACAGGAAATTGTACAGGATACCCGATGTAGTCCCACCTAGTGTTATTTCCTTGATCTCTGCTAAGCAATGCAGGAAGGTCATATCTCAGATAGGGAAGTTTGTCTTCTTTGTGATTCGCTCTCAGAATAAGTGAAATATCACAGCCACATCCAGGGTCTCTCCGGATGACCTCTCCACATAGCAGAAGCAAGTAGATAAGGTCGTGGAAGAATACTCAGATATCTTCTCCTCACCTACCGGGGTACCTCTGAATTGCCAGGTCAAGCACCCCATCGATCTGACCCCCAATGCACCACTACCCAATGGGCCAGTCTATCGCCGCTCTCTGTTAGAGAATGAGGAGATCAAGTGACAAATCCAAGAACTGCTCCATAAGGGACACATCCGTCCTATCTCATCACCTTGCGGGAGCCCAATCGTGCTAGTACAGAAGAAAGATGGAACCTGACGACTCTGCATTGATTACCCGGCTCTGAATAAAATCACAGTCAGAAACCGGTACCTGATTCCTTGAATCGAAGAGATCCTTGTTCAACTCATGGGGGGCAAATACTTCAGTAATATTGATCTGAAGTCTGGCTACCACTAGGTCCCGATAGAATAGACAGATGTATGGAAGACCGCCTTCAAGTCAAAGGAAGGCCTTTTTGAATGGTTGGTCATGCCCTTTGGTTTTACAAATGATCCAACCACTTTCATGAGGATGATGGATGATATCCTATGACCATTCACCAATACTTTTGTAGTGGTGTGTTTGGATGACATTCTCATTTATAGAAAGACTTGGGCCGAACACTTGCAGCATATTCAGCAGGTTCTGCACACCCTGCGAAAACACAAGCTATATGCCAACTTGGAAAAATGCTCCTTCGGCATGGACAGGGTCCATTACTTGGGCTACATAATTTATCAGTATGGCGTACATGTGGATCTAGCCAAGATCCAATTCATCCGTGACTGTCCAGCCCCAACCACACTCACCGAGCTTCGGAGCTTCTTAGGCCTTGCCAATTTCTACCGCATGTTCGTGTTGGGATTCTCCCATATCGAATGGGCCCTTAGCCAAATAACCATGGGTGGTGGTAAGGCAAAATTTGTGTGGGGCCGGTCCCAACAACAAGCATTCGACGATTTGAAGTAGCGCTTGTGCTCATCCCCAGTACTTTCACTACCAGACCTGCAGCAGCCCTTTGAGATCGAGACAGATGCTTCAGACTATGCGATGGGCGTCGTTATCACTCAACACGGCCACCCTGTGGCCTATCATAGTGATATACCATCAGATGTTGTCCGTAAGTACCCTACTTACGACAAAGAAATGTACTCCATTGTGCAAGCCCGCCGCCACTGGAGACATCACATTCTTGGGAAGGAGACAGTCATCCACACTAATCATAAGCCACCGTAGTTCATGCAGACACAAGGAAAATTGCAAAATGATCGCCATCAAAAGTGGTCCACATACATGCAGCAATTCCACCTCAACATCAAGTATAAAACATGAAGCACCAATTGTGTCGTTGATTTCCTAAGCAGACCGCCAGTCATGGCGCTCACCACGGTACTATAATCCTGTGGCCATGAGACGTCTGGATCGCCCCAACTCTATGAGACAGACCCGGACTTCTCCACCACCTACCAAATGTTGGGTGCAAATGCAGTTGTCGATAATTTCCATCTTCGGGATGGGTTGTTGTGTCATCTAGACCATATATGTGTTCCATCAAGAGAGCGAGTGAAGCTGATCTAGGAAGCCCACTACAGTCGGGTGGAAGGACACTTCGGTGTCGAAAAGATAATGGCGATGCTACAGAAAAATTTCTACTAGCCGAAACTTCAACAGGAGGTCAGCAAGTATATCAGGTCATGCATTGCCTGTGTTATTGCCAAACCGACCACTAAGAAACATGACCTGTACACCCCTCTTCCTATTCCTGACAGTCCATGGGAATCCATCTCAATGGACTACATGTCGGGCCTCCCATCCACCAAGCGAGGAAATGATTGTGTTTTTGTGGTTGTTGATCGCTTTTCTAAGATGGCGATTTTGGTTGCCTGCAAGAAGAACATCACAACAGAGGCCACTGCCAAGATATTCTTTGAACGAGTCTGTGTACATTTTTGAATCCCATAAACCATTGTCTCAAATCAGGACAGTCAATTTCTCAGCACATTCTGGTCGAGCCTCTAGTCACTACTAGACACCAAGCTCACCAAATCCACGACCTTCCACCCCTAGACAGATGGCTAAATCGAGGTCGTTAATCGAATGATTGTGCATATCCTTCACATGTATAATTCAAAGTTTTAGCGATAATTCTTGTCACGGACTCGAAAGCACCCAGGGTTGTAGGTTGCACATGAAACACCCAGGTACAGCAGCGGAAGGACCCAAATTTCTGGTTGCGAGTCAAGCGAGTGAGCAAAGTTTTGTTGTCGACAGCCGAGATCCAGCCTACAGAGTTAATCGATGGTCATCGGGTTTTTGGGGTTGTCAAGTTGCCCGGGGTTTAGCACGAAGGGCAGCGCCAATGGTTCAAAGAAAATCTGGATCGTCTGATCCGATCGGGACAGGTGGCAGCCAGTCGGCCTATCAGAGATCGGTGTTTCGGGAAACAAGGTGGTGTTAGTTCATTTCTTTTGAAATTGTTGATCAGCGAAGTTCCGAAGCACCTTTCGAGCTGAGCCCGCGGTCTTAGCACCAGGTCACGTCAAGCGAGCCTGTAAATGGGGCAGCCCTCTTTACAATAACGAATATTATCTGGGCCATTCGTCTGAAGGACACGCGGAACACATACATGTCACGTCGGCATTCGGGAGTTCGAGGGGTAAGCGCTCCTCGTCCCTTCACTTCTCGAAACCCCGAACCCCGAAATGTCGATAGCGCCCAGAATCGGGCCCGTGGTTTTGGCGCCTGGTCGTAAAAGAACAAGCCTGGAAGAGGGGCGCTATTGTTTATAATTTTGCCACTCGGGTCCCAAAGCGCCAAAAATCATCTCTGTCGTTCATCTCATGGGGAACGCGTGGTGACCGTCAGGGTCTCCTGACATTTTTCCCATCACGATTTCGAAGTAAAAGAGACCCGCTCTTTCGCGAATCCCGAAAGTTCCCTTAAAACTAGGCATAGGGTCACAGCCCGTGGTCACTCTAGGGAGCAAAAGGGGTTGTACAGGGAAGCCAGAGGCACCGAATTAAGATTCAAGAGAGGGGGGACTGCATTCTTCATACGCCGATTCGACGTGATTTAATTCCCAGTAGCTTCCAGGAATGAATGAAGGTAGGAGGAGGTGGTTGAAACCTCGCCTCACTCCTTAAATGTAAGGCATGGAGGGTCTGACCAGCGGTCTTCTTAGGAGGGTCCTGTGTACCCATTCTTCCAGAGAGGCCAGGCCCAAGTTCTCGACCAGCCGGAGGAGGTCTGCACACACCAATTAAGCCTTTAGTGTTTCAGCTACCTCTCCTTGCTAGAGCTGCACACAGTTAAGATGGCGTCTGTCATAGGCGCACGATCGTCCGATCTACATGCGCAGACTGTCAGAAGACATGCAGACACAATGTTATTAATGCAGTATCTCGTTTTCACTGTTGTGTTTTGTTTTGAGTATATGTAGGCGTTTTCGCCATTTTTGTAAGCATGGATGGTTGAGCAGAGCTTGTGCATCTGTATATGAGATTTCTTGTTTTATGACAGACAGTTCTTCTTACTCCATCTAATTTTCATCTCATGCTAAGAGGGTTCGTGAACGATTGACTCGTGCGAATTATTGCAGTTATGTTATGATAAAGGGTTTATTATTACATAACTGTGTCCTCTGGCTTTGCATTTGAATGTAAGTCGATCTTATGTTTAAATGCCTTCCTCTATAGTCTGTTAGAAACCTGTTGTTTATAACAGACCTCTTTTTTTCTCTTGTATAAGTCTTCCCCCTGTTCACCCTTTACTACAGTTCACTGTCTGAAATTTACGCAAGACCTTACTTGCTCATGCATACCTGGCCTGGTTTCAAAGTTGGAACACTATCGTTTTGAGTTTACCTTCATTTGATCACCCATCTATAAACAAACGTGACATAAAACTGATGGGCGTCGGGCTCTGCTCCTGTTAGCAATCCAGGAGTGACTTCCGTCGCCAACATTTTCTGGCGCCGTTGCCGGGGACGAAGTTGAAGATTTTCCCTGGGCAGAACGACAACGATCAATTTTTTCTGAAGGTGCATCAGAAATCAGAATTATTCATATTTCTATTGTGCACCTGGCGACTCCACTGTGGTGACTCCATTGTTTCCACTTTACTATTTTAGTTGTGGCCACTGTTGGCACACCTGAAAGCTGACCCAGAGGAGTTTTCTCGAGAAGGCTTTAGCGGCTGCTTTCTCAACCTGAGAAGTTTCCTGGGGTAACAATAATGTTAAATATCTGGCCTTTGATGGTGAACAAGGACCGGGCACATTTGAAGCTGCGCATCTTTCACCTGGCGACTCCATGATTCGAGGATCAATTGGCGACTCCACTGGTTCGATATGGAGAAAATTTTGGCTCATTTCTGTGACTTTTCTCAAATAGTTGGTTTTCCTAATGCACTTCCTGATAGAGACATCTGGGAAGATTTCCTCCCCGAATTTCACGCACAGAGTTGGGAGGTACCAGCTGAGCATTTACTGGACTTCCATGAAGCTATTCACCGACACCATATCATGCATGAGGATGTCCAGATTAATCTCTTCAGGTATTCATTGAAGGGAGTTGCTCTTGCATGGTGTCGGTCTCTTCCCGCTGCAAGCATCCGCTCTTTAACAGGTTTTCATATAGCTTTCAATTCTTTTTGTAAAGATTACTATCCAGCTAATTGTTTGTATGAAAATTGTTGTGAAGAATTTTCTTTGCTTCGTGAAGCCCTTACTGTGGAGGAAAGCATCTGCTGTGAAAAAATTGAGGTGTTGAATGATATGAGTGGTGTTAGCTTGAGAATGGAAGCATCTGACATTATTTCAGATGCACCTGCTCTTTTAGATGTTCATAACGATCAACATGCCTCTTGTGAAAATTATGAGTTTATAGAGCAGATGTGGTCTATAGTAGATGGCTTACCTGGGCATCGGGTGGAAGAAGATGTTCCTAGCAGCTCTGCTCATGATGACGAAGACCCTCTCTTTTTAAAAGAGGGGTTAGTTGTGGAAGAAGTTTCTTCTCTTTTCCCCCAGGGGGTTTCTCACGATATATTTTTACCTGGGATTAAAGAGAAAATGATTATGTATGAGCAACCAAAAGCAGCAGGTCCCACTGTCCCTGAAACAAAAAAAATTTACGGGATCACTGTTCTGGAGGAGGATCATATCAATGAAGGACAACCCCTTTTTGATATATATTATAGTGATGATGAGCAACAAGCTTATCCTACTTTTGATCACCATAGAGATACTGAAGAGCCATTCAGTGAGCAGCTACCACCTGAGATCAGTGAGCTTACGTCAAGTGTCCACTCACCTGTTCTTATCAAAGATATTCAATCAGAGGTGAGCAACTCTGTAGCAGAGGAGGCTACCTGTCACCAATTTTCTGAAATTCGCCACTCATTCTATGACCCTGTCGGTGAATACATGGAGTGGCATGTCCTTTATGCCTTGGAGCCGCCCTATTCCATATCAACTTCACCCTGTGAGGAGAATTTGAAGAGTGTAGCCGTTCTGCTGTCACGGTTACACTATCTGCTGATGATCATTGACAGAAGGAAGGAGCTTCTATCCAAGAAGCTTCCTGAATGGCTATGGTGGAAGTTTTCTTTCACCTAGCCCATGCAAAATATTTTATTAGCATTAGGACTGTATATAAATAAGCTCCTTTGAGCACGTAGATTTATTTTGTTGCTTTTATTTTTCGGCTTGTATTTTCAACAGCAAGATATTTTGAGCCTGACTCCATAGCCCAACGGCAAGGCACTGAAGCTACGAAATGAGTTCTTAGAGCATCACAGGGATGACTCTATCCCCCATGGAGCCTAATGTTAGCGATAATTCTTGTCCCGGGCTCGAGAGCACCCAGGGTTGTAGGTTGCACACGAAACACCCAGGTACAGCAGCGGAAGGACCCAACTTTCCTGTTGCGAGTCAAGCGAGCGAGCAAAGTTTTGTTGTCGGCAGTCGAGATCCAGCCTACACAGTTAATCGACAGTCATTGGGTTTTCGGGGCTGTCAAGTTGCCCAGGGTTTAGCACGAAGGGCAGCGCCAATGGTTCAAAGAGAATCTGGATCGTCTAATCCGATCGGGACAGGTGGCAGCCAGTCAGCCTATCGGAGATCGGTGTTTCAGGAGACAAGGTGGTGTTAGTTCATTACTTTTGAAATTGTCGATCAGCAAAGTTCCAAAGCACCTTTCGAGCTGAGCCCACGGTCTTAGCACCAGGGCACGTCAAGCGAGCCTGTAAATGGGGCAACCCTCTTTACAATAACGAATACTATCTAGGTCGTTCGTCTGAAGGACACGTGGCACACATCTGTGTCACGTCGTCATTCGAGAGTTCGAGGGGTAAGCGCTCCTCGTCCCTTCACTTCTCGAAACCCCGAACCCCGAAATGTCGATAGCACCCAGAATCGGGCCCGTGGTTTTGGCGCCTGGTCATAAAAGAACAAGCCTAGAGGAGGGGCGCTATTGTTTATCATTTTTCCACTCGGGTCCCAAACCGCCAAAAAGCATCTCTGTCGTTCATCTCGTGGGGAACACGTGGCAACCGTCAAGGTCTCCCGGCATTTTTCCCATCACGATTTCGAAGGAAAAGAGACCCGCTCTTCCGCGAATCCCGAAAGCGCCCTTAAAACTAGGCATAGGGTCACAGCCCGTGGTCACTCTAGAGAGCATAAGGGGTTGTACAGGGAAGCCAGAGGCACCAAATTAAGATTCAAGAGAGGGGGGACTGCATTCTTTAGACGCCGATTCGACGTGATTTAATTCCCGGTAGCTGCCAAGAATGAATGAAGGTAGGAGGAGGTGGTTGAAACCTCGCCTCACTCCTTAAATGTAAGGCATGGAGGGTCTGACCAGCGGTCTGCTTAGGAGGGTCCTGTGTACCCATTCTTCCAGAGAGGCCAGGCCCGAGTTCTCGACCAGCCGGAGGAGGTCTGCACACACCAATTAAGCCTTTAGTGTTTTAGCTACCTCTCCTTGCTGGAGCCGCGCGCAGTTAAGATGGCATCTGTCATAGGTGCACGATCGTCCGGTCTGCATGCGCAGACTGTCAGAAGACATGCAGACGCAATGTTATTAATGCAGTATCTCATTTTTGCTGTTGTGTTTTGTTTTGAGTATATGTAGGCATTTTCGCCATTTTTGTAAGCATGGATGGTTGAGCAGAGCTCCCTACTGTAATGTTTTAACATCTATTCTAACTTTCAGCTTATGCATCTGTATATGAGATTTCTTGTTTTATGACAGACAGTTCTTCTTACTCCGTCTAATTTTCATCTCATGCTAAGAGGGTTCGTGAACGGCTGACTCATGCGAATTATTGCAGTTTTGTTATGATAAAGGGTTTATTATTACATAACTGTGTCCTCTGGCTTTCGTTTGAATGTAAGCCGATCTTATGTTTAAATTCCTTCCTCTACAATCTGTTAGAAACCTACTGTTTATAACAGACCTCCGATTTTCTCTTGTATAAGTCTTCCGCCTGTTCACCCTTTACTACAGCTCACTGTCTGAAATTTACGCAAGACCTTACTTGCTCATGCATACCTGGCCTGGTTTCAGAGTTGGAACACTATCATTTTGAGTTTACCTTCATTCGATCACCCATCTATAAACAAACGTGACATAAAACTGATGGGCGTCGGGCTCTGCTCCTGTTAGCAATCCAGGAGTGACTTTCGTCGCCAACACAAAGCACCCTCACACATGGGATGAGAGCCTTCCCTATGTCCAACATAGCTACAATCGAGCCCTGCATAGCTCAATCAGCCACAACCCCTTTTAGGTGGGGTTGGGATTCCAACCATTAGGTCCCATAGATGTTTCACTTCCCCTTGCGGTCACCTTGATCGACTCATCTCTTGCTCCAACTGAAGCTGACAAAGCCACCTGGTTCATTGAGAAAATCCATCACATCCACCAATAGGTTCAGGATATCCTATAGAAGTCCAATGACAAGTACAAGCAGCGCCATGATCAACATCGGGTGCCACATAAGTTTCAGGTGGGCGACAAAGTTTGGTTGCACTTGCAGAAAGAACGCCTTACAGGACCCCATCGGAAGCTTTGAACACTCTGTTATGGGTCATACACCATCACCAAGGTCGTGGGAGATAATTATTTTGAGCTCAACATTCTTCCTTTCCTTGGCTTGCACCCAGTGTTCAATGTGGATCTCCTTCACCCTTATTCCCCACCATTATTGGACACCTCAGACGTAGTAGAGAAGCTGACACCAACAGAGCTCAACCCTAACTGCATACAACATGCATCTAGAGATCAGATTGTGGACACACAGATCAATGTCACTCGGCAGCAAAGGATCCATCTTTATCGAGTCGTCAAAGCAGGGCAGCTCCTACACCAAGGTAAGTGGCTCACCCGAGGCCAAATTCAATAGAAATTTCCTCATCTAATGGGGGAACTCAACATAATGGAGACCATTTCTTCCTAAGGAGGGAGGATTGATCCAGGTGGATATCGGTGGCCACCCACCTTTTCCAACTGGCTCAAAACAATTTTTTGACAATTTTGGCAATTTACTATTTTTAGCAGATTCAACTTCCGGGGCCATTTTGAGGGCCTAAATGAAGGTTTTTAGTGATCAAGATTCCCAATGATATCCAAATACATGATTGATCCCCCAAAATTAATTTCCTCAACGATACCTTTCCAATGGGCTATCATACGTCTAAAATGGAGATCGTATGCAAAAGTTACAACCCTGGGAAGTTGATGTACTAACTTATCCAAACGGGGCCCACGTGACTTTTGGCGCTTCATCTCCTAGGGTTAGGTTTTTGGATGTCTAGGGTTTTGGGAATTCTTGTTTATTGTAAAAAAGGCCTTCAGAGCCTCATTGTAATAATCTTCTTGTGAATGAGTGCAACTATCACATCTCTTCTTAGAGATATGCCGCCACCATTCCAGCAAGCTTGTTTCCACTGCATTTTACAGTTTCAGCTTATTTCCTTATTGAATAGAAAACCAATTTTATTGTATCTTTGTTCTTTTTTGTTAAGCACCTGTTAATAATATGTAGTCATTTCGTTATGCTCATAAAATCCGGATCAAATGGCGAGCATTTCGAAAATGGAGATGAAGAAGTTTAATGGACAAATTTTTGAGCTCTAGAAGCTCAATATGGAAGATTTGTTGGTGGACAGAGATCAATGGATATTGGTGGATCCAAGTACTACACCTATAGGAACTTCAACAAATGACTAGAAAAAGTTGTATCCGAAGGAGAAAAACACAATTTGACTGTGTCTCTTAGATTCAGTATTACTGAATGTGTTAGAGGAAGATACAACCAAGGATTTATGGGATAAGTTGGGGAAGTTGTATCGGTCTAAGTCCCTAGTAAATAAACTATTCCTGAAAAAGAAGTTGTATAACCCGAGGATGAGAGATGGATACTCAATGGAAGAGAATTTGAATGCCTTTAATACTGTGGTAAGTTAGTTAGTATATCTTGAGATTAAAATTTCAGATGAAGATAAGTATATCAATTTATTGTGCTCTTTACCATACTCATGGGATAGTTTGGTTGTGGCCATAGGTAGTAATACAAATTCCTTGAAGTTTGATGAAGTGGTCTCATCCTTGTTGTCAGAGGAGATGAGATGGAAGAACATGGAAGGACAGAGCACATATGCATTATTTGAAAGAGGACGATCCCAGGAAAGAAATAGATCTAAGTCCTCAAGTGGGAGATCTAAGTCTAAGGGTAGATCTAAATATCCTAGAAAGTTTGTAAAGGTATGTTGGAGATGTGGAAAACAAGGGCACTACAAGAAGCAGTGTAGATCAAAAGTTGAGAAAAAAAGGGATCTGAAGAAGCTCCTTCTATAGAAGAAAAGACCTCCAAGGAAGAAGGAGGGGATGTGTACTTGGCTTCTTCAAGCACACATGCAGATCATGAGGCATGGTTGGTTGACTCAAGTGCATCCTTTCATTTGACTCCGCACAGGGAGTGGCTGTGTGAATATGAAAGGTACGATGGAGATAATGTTTTCCTCAGTGATGAATCGACAACCAGAATCATAGGATGAGGAAAATTCAAATTGAGGCTCATAGATGGAAGGATTAGAACACTACCTGGTGTTATGCACATCCTAGGATTGGCCAGAAATTTGATTTTTGTAAGCAAAGTGGACGATGCAGGGGTAAAAACAATATTTGAAAAGGAAACTTGCAGGATGGTTCGAGGAGCAATGGTTTTGTTGAAGGGAGTTCAATTTGGAACTCTATATAAGCTAGAAGGAAGCACTATTAGTGATGGGTGTAATAGTTCCATTGTTCTTGATATTGAATTTGAAGAAGAAAAAAATCCTACAGTCTCTAGAGAAAAGGTTGTGTTGTGGCATCAAAGACTGGGGCATATCAGAGAGAAGGTTCTTCGACTACTACATGGTAAAGTTATGGTTGAAGGTATGTCTAACTGCTCTCTGGATTTTGATTTCTGTGAACATTGGGTATATGGGAAGCAAAATCGGGTAAGATTCCCCTCTTGTGTAATGAGGGCAGAAGGAATTTTACAGCTAGTTGACAGTGATGTGTTTGGACCTGTGTCGATTCCATCATTGGGAAAATATGTGTACTATGTCTCATTTATAGATGACTTCTCAAGGAATACTTGAATATATTTCCTAAGGAAGAAATCTGAAGTCTTTGACAGGTTTAAATAGTTTAAGGATCTTGTTGAGAATCAAAGAGAGAAAAAAATTAAGCTGATGAGGATAGATAATGGTGGAGAGTTCTCCATGAATGAATTTGAAGAATTCTGTAAGAAGTGTGGTATAACAAGGAAAAATACTACTCCATATACACCTCAACAAAATGGAGATGCAAAAAGAATGAACAGGATGTTGATGGAAAAAGAAAGGTGCATGCTCAGTGGTGTTGGGTTAGGGAAAGAATTTTGGGCAGAGGCAGTGGGTATTGCATGTTACCTGGGTTTAACGAGATATTATTGCAAGTTTATTCAAAATTATGGAAAAATTGTGGCCCCTCTAACCACTCTTCTTAAAAACAATTCCTTTAGTTTGACTCCAACAACAAACCAATCCTTCAAAGCCTTCAAGGACATTATGTGCACTACTCCTATACTAGTCCTACATGTTTTCAACAAGACCTTTGTTCTATAATGTGATGCATCAGGGAGAGGAATCAGGGAAGTCCTCATGCAAAATGGACGGCCTTCAGCTTTCACCGGTAAACAATTGTTAGAGTGACATTTGGGCCAATCGACCTATGAAAAATAAATGATGGATATTTTGCATGTAGTGGATATATGGTCCCCTTACTTATTGAGACAACTCTTTCAAATTAAAACGAACCATCAAAGCCTCAAGTACTTCCTTGAATAATGCATTTCATCCCTAGAGCAACAAAAATAGGTGACCAAGCTATCTAGTTATGATTATGAGATCATTTACAAAAAGGGTAAAAAACAATGTGGTGGCTAACGCTCTTTCTAGGAAATATGAAGAAGAAGGTTCCCTCTTTTCCCTTGCATTCATTGTCATTGACTGGCTTCAGGATATATGCCAGGAATGGTTGCATGGCCCCAAAATATCTAGCCTCATCCAAAAATTGCAACATGATCCTCAAGTTGGTCCAGTGTACTCTTGGCACAATGAAGAGTTTCACTATAAAGTCCGCCTATATTTCAACAAACATTCGACCCTTAAATCCAAGGTTCTCTCTGAGTTTCATGCTTCTCCTAATGCAGGGCATTCAGGTTTTACCAAAACTTATGAACAGGTCAAATGCTCCTTCTTATGGGATGGTATGAAACAAGACATCCGCACCTTTGTGGAAGAATGTGATATATGTCAATGTAATAAGGGTGAGACTATCAAAAACCCTGGCACACTCCAACCTCTTTCGATTCCACCTACTATTTGGAAGGATATTTCTATGGATTTCATTGTGGGCCTACACAAATAAGGAAATAAGTCAGTCATCATGGTGGTAGTGGATCATCTCTCCAAATATGCTCATTTTGGTTCTCTTCAACACCCATTCACAACATCTATAGTGGCTCAATTTTTTTATGGATAATATCTTCAAACTTCATGGAATGCCTCATTCTATTGTTTCTGATCATGATCCAACTTTTACTAGCAATTTCTGACAAGAGTTATTCGGACTCTAGGGAACCCAATTGAAACTTAGTACAACCTATCATCTCCAGACAGATGGCCAAACAAAAGAAATCAACAAGTGTTTAGAAACATATTTGAGGTGTTTTGCATCAGACCAACAACATCAATGGGTTTAGTGATTACCCTTAGCTAAATGGTGGTACAACACCTCTTACCATACAACCACTCGCATGACTCTCTTTGAAGCAAGCCACCATCAGTTCTCCCGTACATGTCAAGTGTCTCCAAGGTTCAAGAGGTTGACCGTAATCTTACAACCTACGTGACCATTCTCCATACTCTCAAAGAAAACTTGGTCATGGCTCATAAACGCATGAAGCAACAAGAAAAACAAGGTCGTTTTGAATGCCAATTTGTTGAAGGGGACCAATTGTTTCTCTGTCTACAACCATACAAGAAGACTTCGCTCAAATCTCAGCAGTGTCATAAACTGGCCTCCAAATTTTATGGTCCTTATACTATTCTCAAAAAGGGTGGGACCAGTGGCCTATTAGTTAGCTTTTCCCAACAACTCCAAGCTACATCTTGTTTTTCATGTTTCCTGCTTGAAGAAAGTGATTGGAAACAAGTGCCATGCTCAGACCAATCTACCAGAGTTGGATTAAGAAGGTTTCATTTGGTTGTAGCCGCAAGCCATATTGGACCAGCGAGAGCGTCATCTTCATTAGTGCACCATCTAGGAAGTATTAGTTCAATGGAAGGATACTCCACCAGAAGATGCCACTTGGGAGCCGACTACTACTCTACAAAAATTTCCTCGTCTTAAACCTTAAGGAAAAGGCTCTTTGAGAGGGAGGGCATGTTAGGGACCTAACCTCTCTAACCTCTCACATAGGTAGAATAATATATTTTCCATGTAATAAAGGATGGCATTAGTTAATAAGAATTATTTAATAAATGTGAACAATTCAATATAAGAAGACCTAATAGAAGCTTCTGCTTCTAGAAAGATCTTTATCCATAATTTTCTTTAGAAGATAGAATTAGTATAAATAAGAGTAGGAGGCATGAGAAAGATATGTCTTGAGAATTGTTGTAATAGAGCTCTCCTCTGCTAGAGGTTTCCCCCTCAAAGAGGCAAGTGAACATTGTTTCCTATCAATAAAGGTATTATTTTGGTGTTGTGGTTCCATATATTCTGTTGTTCCGCTGCTATATTTATGTTCACTGTTGTTATTCCACTAGTATTCACTGCAATATTTCTATTTTCTACTATTAAAATAGATCTTATGCCTAACAGAATTTGCATGTGATTCTTATGATCTTTGAGAAATGCATCCTATAATCATGGGTTTCATCAAAATCCATTGGAACGTGGTGAAAGAAAGAATTGTTGACAAGGGTTAATTATATCAATGTAATAATGTGTTTGAATAAAGATTCTCAATTCTACACTCTGTATCCAAGAAAGGGTAATGAACCGATAAAATATCCTATGAACATCTACTTCAATAAATTTTTCTTGTGAAACATGGGTTAAGCCCAGTTTTACAACATGAAAGTTACTTTTGTAACTTCAATGAACTCATATCCTTTTGTGAATGGGGTTATGATCATATGGAAGTATGTATGCATGATAATATGGAACTAATATATCCTTAACAATCTATTATTATGAGTCACCTTGACAAATTTTCCATGATAATTTTTGGAATCCTTTGAGGAGAGCCTTGAAACACCTTGTCATAAGGACTTGCTTCTTTACTCTAAGCCCTTCCTTCACATTGACATGCTTCTATTTTCCTTGAATTGAACTAAATTAAGATGATGCATATGTAAGGCATGTTCTCTTTATCATCTTATGATTATAAAAACCTCATCTCCCATCTTCAACTCTATCCTTTAAAATGTAAAGTCTTTTTTTTCACAATTCACTTTAGTTAAGTTGAGATAGTTAAGTTGAGATAGACATGTTCATGAATTTTTAAGTCTCCCCTCTCCCCTTCTCACTTTGAAGAGCTCTTCTTAATTTCCATACTAATTTACCAACTTTCATGAGTGTTATCTCCTAAATTTGCATCTTAAAGTTCTTCACAACTAAACCTTCTTCGAAATGTTCTAAATACCATACAAGTAGAGTAGCTATGAGGTGATTTCCCCAAAAGAGTGCCTCAAATTATAAGGATGATAATCAGGAGTAGTTGTCAAACACCTACCAGGATTAGAATGTCACTGTCACACTTCTCCCTTGGGATTAAATTCATTAAGGTATAGTGAATGCATTTCCATCCGTTGACTGAATGTAAACTTTCTGTTTTAAATAAGTCAACCCGGTTATCGTTATTACTCAAACTCCCTTTCAAATCGCTGTTGATTTGAACCCATATCTCTTTGTTGGCGTGGTTGTTTACCAGTTCTTCCCAACTATGTCCCCGAATGTCGCTTTCCCGCCGATCGGCATCTGCTTTTCAGCTGTTTTTGCATCCAATGTGTAATTTAATGAAGAAGACATGTGAGTGTTGTGCAAGCATTGACATCGACAGCCCCACCACCAATTAGGTTGAAAGACGACATTAATATTACACGTGGACACCTGGACGCAGAGCAACATGACAACGCACTCGCTGACTAAAAGGAGATTCTCATGGGAAGGAAACAGTTTGGTAACGAACAAATACACAGGCAGACGATAACAGAAGATAACGGGAAAATTATTTAATGGAGTGGGTTAACTCGGGAGTAATCTTTAAATTGAGATAAATTGAGATAGGTTCTAGGATGGTGAGGTTTTAAATTGAGATTTTAAATTTTTTTTGTTAATGTAAATGAATTTTCATCGATTTTCTGAACATCTAGATTAATTTAAAATAAAGCAAAACCACAAAAAAAAGTTTTGAAATACATAAAACTTTGATCATACAAAACTCAAAAGATTGCTCCAGAATTAACTTACTTTATTTAATTGGTAAATCACTTTTCAAAAGCGAAAGGGTGGTGGATTATTTGGAGAAGCTGGTAGGAAGTTCGGTGAACAGATCACCAGCAATAGTGCGTGTATCTTTCTGTCGCCTTGCAGATATTCCCTCCCCTCCCCTCAGCCCTCGGCTTTATAAACACACCTTTCGCCCTTCTGTGCTCTCAGACATTCACTCATCACCGATTCACTTTTCTTATTCATCCTACTGTATGTCTGCGGTCACGAACTAATTTCTATACAGATCTCTATCTAATTAATTGGGAAATTTTCCTCGCTTGCTGGGAATTAAATTGATTATTGTTGATATAATGGCGAACGTCCTGGCATTGACAATAGTACTCATCGTCATAGCAGCGGGCGGAAATGCGAGCATGGCGGGAGCTCAGTCAACACCCTCTACTAGTCAGTCGTGTACTGCTTCTTTGGTGAGTATGGCGCCATGTCTTGCCTTCTTGCAGGGAGGACCCAACAATACTACTCCAACACCGGGCTGCTGCACCGCTCTTGCCTCCGTCGTCAGCACCAGCGCCGCCT
>ML812474.1:85449-99692 GCA_009831015.1 Picea engelmannii
CTCCTGCCGCGGCCCCTTCGTCTCCAACTCCGGTGGTTAGTAATCCCACACCCATAGCTAAGTCGCCCACCACTTCAGCAGCTCTTCCTCCAACTACGACTCCTACTACTGGTGGAGCACTTTCTCCTACTACTGGTGGAGCAATTTCTCCGTCTACAAAGGAGGGGCCAACTGCCTCTGGCAGCGCAGGATCGATGACGGGCGTGAGCATGTTGATTCAAGTCGGGGGGATAATGGGATCGTTAACGTATATTATTTTGGCGAGCATATAGAAGAGAGTTGAAAAGTGTATCAGGAGTCAGTGCGAGGGCTCTGGTTGGATATATGATGCACGAAACACTTGCTGTTGCAGTAGTATTGTATTGTATTGTTTCTCAATTCTTTATCGCGTCTCTCTGGATGGGATGTGATAAGTATTAAGGATATGTTGTTCGTGAGTGTATATTTATTTCCAGAAGGATCTGTCGTCCGATTGTGGATTGTTTCATTCATTTACTCTATTTCCTTTGGATTTCGGAGATGTCTTAAATAAAAAGTGCATTGGATCTTCTTTATATTTTAATTTTACCTGTCAAGTGTGTACACATATTTTTCCTTTCATTGGATTTATTTTATAAAAGATTATTTTAATTTTACCTGTCAAGTGTGTACACACATATTTCCCTTCATTGGATTTATTTTATAAAAGAATAATCGGCCAATTTTATTTTCTTAAATAAAGCAGTCCACATAACGTAACATATTCTTAAAACTTGATCTTGACTTAATATCTCTGGATTTTAGATCAACTTTAACGTTAATTGCAAGTTTAATACCCTATTGTATACCAATATATAAAGGAGTATGGATACTCTAAATGATCTTTTTCTTCATCTTAAAGATGAAGGCAAATGTTTACAAATTTATCATTTTTATTTTTAATCATTAGCATGTGATTGTTGTGTTAAGAGTGTAGTCAAGAAAGTAAATAACTAACAAGATCAAGAAGATGTTCGACTATTCTATTTTATAGAAATCGCAGTGACAACAAGCTAGGGTGTGACAGTCGCAGACACAACAGAGCACAACATGGTTGCCAAAGGGGGCAGTAATGGAACCCCCTCATACAAGAAGGTAGTGGTGGATAGGGGGAAAGGCCCACGAGGCGGAGGTTTCAAGGAACCAGTGATGAGCACCTTGGGATCAGGACTGGAAAAGAATCAAGAAAGCAACCAGGAAAAAAGGGATCACATGAGGGAAGAAGCCAGAGAAACCCAAAATGATGCGCAAGAACCAGCGAACCCCAATGGGGTAGAAGGGCACAACCTGTGTAAACCTAAAACAACACTGATACCCAAGGTGATACTAAAAGATCCACAAACGCAACTCTTTTGGGACCAGATGAAGACACATGCACTGATTTGCAAGTTCATGGGTTTGTGGCCCACAGAAAGAACGTTGCGCAACTAGATAAATATGAATGGAAGCCGAGCGGGGAAGTAAAACTCCACCTGGGTTTGAAAGGCTTCTTCACAACAGTATTCATGAACTTGGAGGACAAAGATAGAGTCTTTGAGGGGGGCACATACTTCCACGCCTCAGCAGGACTGTACATGCAACCATGGAAGGAAAACTTCTCCCCAGAGAAAGAAACCTTCAAGAATGTACCCGTCTAGATGAGGCTTTACTCTCTGTCGCTTGACTACTAGCTACCCTCCACCTTCGAAGCAATCAGGAACAAACTTGGAAAATATGTGAAGACATCGGAAGAAACCCTAAAAGAGAGATATACCTCCTATGCAAGGATCTGCATAGAGATGGATGTTAATGTGGCACTCCCAAAATCCATAAGCTTGGAATTCAGGGATGGGAAATGATTACAAAGCATTGACTACGAGCAGATCTCATTCAGATGCAAAAGATTCCATGAACATGGACACCTATTCATAGAATTCCCTCTCAATAAAAAACAAGAAGCGAAAAACACCAAAATACAGCAGGATGAGGATGGGTTTATCAAGCCGAACCACAGAAACAAAGTAAACAAGAAACCAAGTAAAGCCCCAATGGGAAGAAATCTGGAAGCCAGGAATCGAACGGAAGGGTGGGACAAAACCAACAAAGGGGAAGAAGGAGGAAAGGAAAAGGAAAAAGCCAAAGAAACTAAGGAACAAGCCACAAATGAGAACACAAACAGTCCAAGAAATAAGATGAACGAGGGGGTAGCGCAACTCCTATGGACAGAGAAACTAGGGATGCCAACACCCCCATGCAGGAGGCTGATGAAGATGTGGAAATGACACCAAGTGAGGCAGGTATGGAAGATCTTGATCTCAGAGATATTGTGAAAAGGGAAGGAATAGATCTCCCGAACATATTGGAGCAATGGAAAAGGCAGGGCGCAGACAATGTACCAGTGAAGCAACTAGATCGTATCCAATACCTATTCCTCCTAAGGGAGGAAGTAAAATCCAGAGGGCTCAAGCACATGCATGGGGAGATAGGACACCTAGGAATCAAATCAGGCAAGGGACATCCACAACTCTCACCCAAACAAACGAGAATGAAGAAAGATAGGAAATCAAACAGTGTAGCCCAACAGGAACTAGGAGCTCTGTTGATAAACTCAGGTAAGATCAAAAAGATCTTTCCCAACTCCCCCCCACATGTTTAAGTGAAGATTATAACATGGAATATTAGAGGCCTAAACAACCCACGAAAGCAAAGAATCCTTAAAAACAGACCAAGGAAGGAACAACCGGACCTCTGTTTCATCCAAGAGACAAAATGTACTATAGACAGAATGGAAACAATCAACAAAAAACAATGGACCAAGTACAAGATGTTGGTTGTCGAAGGACCGTAGATGGCAAGCAGTATTCTCACTTTGTGGAACCCACAAGTGATGGATCTACTAGCAGTCAAAGCCACTAGACACACACTTTTGGTTAACATGCAAATCATAGGTAACACATAGGTGATTCTATGCACTAATGTGTATGGTCCCCAGATGTTGGAAGAAAAGAGAAGAATGCTCCTAGACCTAGAAAACCTAAAAGCCCGTTCCAACAACCTCCACTAGATCCTAGTCGGGGACTTCAACATCATCACGACACTTGCGGAAAAAAAAAAAGGAGGCACCGGGAGATTGGATAGAGATGCAGAAGACTTTTCACCTTTCATTGACACAGTGGAGATGGTGGACATCAAAACTAGTAATGGCCAGTTCACATGGAACAACAAATGGATAAATCAACATCAGATAGCGACGAGGCTAGACAGATTCTTGGTGTCAGAGTCCATCATTCTACAGGTTTTAACTTTAGATTGCAGCATCCTTCCCTGGGGGGGTTCATACCATTCGTCGGTCCAATTGGAAGAAAACTTCCAAACCACATCGAAGAATAGACCTTTCATATTTGATAAATCATGTATTGAACATCCCACCTTCAAGGAGAACATCAGCCAATGGTAGTGGGAGCAAAAACCAGAGAAAGGGACGAGGATGTTCAATATTTATAAGAAACTCAAGTACATCAAACATAAACTCAAGGAGTGGAACAAGGAAATCTTTGGAAACATAAACCAAGAAAAAAAAATATTGAAGACAGAATGAGGAAACTCCAAGAAATATTCATAGACGAGGGCTATACAGAGGATCGAAAAAAAGAAGAGATCCAAATGACCCAGGAATGGGAAGCAAGATGCCAGCAGGAAGAGACTCTATGGCGCCAAAAGTCCAGAATCAGGTGGCTAAAGGAAGGAGAGCGGAATACAAAGTTTTTTCATAGAACAACCATTGCTAGAAGAACCCACAACAAAATCCTGAAAATTCAGAATCGAGATGGGATCAAGAGAGAGTCCCACAAGGAGATTGAAAATATACTGGTAAACCACTTCCAAGGGATATCCCAGGAACCCAACCAAGACCGAACAGAGGCCATACAAAGGATAACTCAACACATCCCCAGGCTAGTTATCGAGGAACAAAATATCAACCTAAACAAACCCATTGGTAAAGAGGAAATTGACCAAGTGGTCTAGGAGATGCCCAATGGAAAGGCCCCAAGTCCAGATGGTTTCACAATGGAATTCTTCAAAGCCTTCGGGGAAGTGGTCAAACATGACGTTTATGGGGTGGTGGAAGACTCGAAATGCTCGACCTCCATTCTAAAAGAACTAAATTCCACAATGATTACTCTAATCCCCAAAGAAAATGAAGCAAGGACACCAGACCGCTACAAACCCATAGCTTTATGCAATGTGGTTTACCAGATAATCTCCAAATCCATAGCGAATAGACTAAAACCTCTCCTACCCACACTGATTTCACAGGAACAGGCAAGTTTTGTAGAAGGGCGACAAATTTTGGACAACATCATCCATGCCCATGAGCTGATACACACACTGAAAATCCAAAGGAGAGGGGGGATGATAATCCAACTTGACCTAGCAAAGAATTATGCCAAAATTATCTGGAACTATATGGTCAAGAATCTGGAAGCTTTTGGCTTTGTGTAACAGTGGATTAACTGGATTGTCAACAAAATCTCAATGACAAGTTACTCGCTTTTAATCAATGGAGCCCCAGCCAAACCCTTCTAGCCTTCAAGAGGCATCAAAAAAGGAGACCCGCTATCACCTTTCTTGTTCATTCTGATGATGGAAGGACTCAATAGAAGCATAAAAAGAACAACTGCAGCAGGAGAAATAATAGGCATCAAACCTTTTGCAAATTATCCTACCTCCACACACCAACAATTCGTTGATGACACCTTACTTCATGGCACACCCACGGTCAAGGAAGCGAAAGCCTATAAAAGAATATTAGAAGAGTTTGGGGAATCCTCGGGAGCGGAGATCAATCACTCCAAATCCATGATCTATTTCTTCAATACCAACCCAACAATTCAAAGGAACCTGGAAAATATTCTAGGATTTGAACGCAAAATGCTCACAACGAAATACTTGGGAATCCCCCTGACGGGCAGAGCATGAAAAATGGAAACATGGGAAGGAGTGATCAACAAACTACAGGAGAGGGTGAAAAACTGGACTTACAGATCCCTAAACCTTGCGGAGAGACTTATCTTGACCAAATCGGTTCTGCAAGCAATTTTGACCTATACGATGTCAGTGTTTCCCACTCCCAAAGGAATACTCCAAAAAATAAGAGCCATCCAAAGGGACTTCCTATGGAGAGGAGCAGAAAGAAAGAAAAAGTGGGCCCTTATGGCCTGGGAGAAGGTTTGCAAACCAAAATGCAAAGGAGGCATGGGGTTACAAGACCCACAAGTAACCAACGAAGCTTACGGGGTGAAATTCTAGTGGAGATGGGTCAAAGAAAAGTCAACATCGTGGGAAACCTTCTGGAAGGCCAAGTATGCCCCAGACATCAACCACTAGGATCGAATTCGTTTTATGGGCACAAAGGAGGGATCAACCATCTAGAATCTAGCCTGGTACAACAAAACCTAGATCCAGAAACACAACTTATGGGAAGTGAGGAATGGTAAAACAACCAGATTCTGGGAGGACGCATGGCAACAAGAACCCAGAATGGAAAATCCAGACATGGAGGAACTCCAACAGGATATGACCACGCAAGGCAAAATCAAAATCCATCACTACTGGAAACAAGAAAATGATCGCAACAGATGGAGGATCTGGGACAAAATCAATCCACAAAACAAAGATCGGATCACAACAATAACGAAAGAGGTGGAGGAGGAATTGCGGAAAAGGAAAATTGTAGTCTCAGAAGAAGAGGACCAACTAAGATGGGGCAGGAAAAATGGTGGGGAATTCAACTTAAAAGAATCTCAGAATTACATCGTGGACTGGGACCAAGAAGATCCAGCGCAACAGTGGGGAAATATTTGGGGCAACCCCCAGTGGCCAAAAATCAAAATATTCAATTGGCTAGTACTTCACAATCAAATTCCAACCCAGGAAAACCTAAGGAAAAGGGGCTCCATAGGCCCATCACGATGCCACCTCTGTCAAGCTAAGGAAGAATCAAAGAATCACCTCCTTGATGAATGTAATTACACAACAGAGATCTAGGATTGGGCGGAAGACATCTTTCGCCAGTCCAATAAGACCCGAGGTAACATCAACACAACCATCAATAACTAGAATGAGAGTTACAATGAAAATGAAATGGTGAACCTCTGTTGGAATCTCATGCCAAGGATGATCATATGGTCAATTTGGAAATAAAGGAACCGACGCATCTTCAGGAATGAAAGCCTTCCAGCAGGGAAACTTAAGGAAGCAATAATCTAAAAAATACGAGAAACGGTGCAGAGCCGCAACTACTAGATTGGAAAATAACAACTTACGAGCCAGGATTCCTGAATCTTGGAAGATTTTCACCTAAAAGATGGGTGCAACAAAACACAGGTAGGGTGGCCACCGCAACTCCAATTAGGAGAGTGCAATTGGACACCACCTCTGACAGGGTTCCTCAAGTTAAATTTTGATGGGGCGACAAAAGGAAACCCAGGAATGATAGGGATAAGAGGGGTGATCAGAGATAATGGTGGTAACATAATCGAGTTGTACGTTGGGAGTATGGGAAACTCAACCAACAACGTAGCAGAATTTGGAGCCCTGGAGCTCGGTCTCAAAATTCTAAGCCGCGAAAGGATGACCAACACTATCGTCGAAGGTGACTCCACCCTAGTAATCAACACAGTGAAGAGACTCCAAAATGGCACTAGAGTGGGAAAGGTTCAGAGACACTAGCACTTGGAACTCTCCCTACAAAAAATCTAGGAGCATCTGCAAACGCTTAACATAGTGGAGTTGTGTTGGGTATGCAGGTTAGCAAATGGCCCGACGAACAAAATTGCCAACGAGGGGGTTAGAAAGGAAGGACGAGAACTAGATACTACCTGGATCAACATCCTGGAAGGACAATTTAGAATGGACTGCATCCAACTAGCAATAAAAGATCGTGACAACATCTTAAGCAAGGAAGGTCACATCGAGGAGGGAAACAAAAGGCCCAACGAAAGGCACGAAGGACCCAGACATGATATGGTTGCCCAACACTCGACCACCAATCACAATGAAGGATCATATTATACAACAGGCGAGGGTATGACAACCAGGTCGTGTCAACAATGAGTTTTGCAGGGAAAGACCGTGGGAGAGTATTGACGACAAACAACATGCAACGAATGATGTAAGGTAAGAGGGATTGACATGGACTAGTATCGATCCACCATGCCAAAGACCAGGTACGGGGAGTTTCACAGTAGGATTTCAAGTGAGCAGGGGCAAGGGATCGTACCGGGATAACGACTGAGTCATCATGATCATACATACCGTGACGGGGGAAAAGGATGGGAAGGTTCACCTCTATGGGAAGACCATGATTGGAAGGACGAGCCCATAGCAGGGAAATTTCAATCAGAGAAGAAACAACAGAAATAGATGCAAACAGAAGAGCACAACTGCAGGGGCTACCACAGACACAAGGGCAGGGAAAGGAGGAGCCCCTGTGTAGACGAGAGCAGGTTGAGAATCCATCAAAGGATCTTCCACAGACCAAACGGGATGGTGCAAGTGAAGTGAATGCACAGCAAAAGAAACCCCCTGGGGAAGGGAACTCTGAACAATCCTCGGCGGGTTTCAAGGATGGAGCAGGCAACAAAAGACGCGGAGGGAACCTTTCATAATCTGGTTGCACCGAAAGGAAAGGCGACCATTACCCAGTTGGAAAAGGAAATCAAAGAAAAACATAGGGAAAAACATGGGATGCTCTAACTCTGGAAGCAGACTGGGTAACTGACCCAGGAGCCACGCACCCTAGGGAAACCCTCTACCACAAAACGGTGGAAATGGCGTGGAAAACAAATATGTTGATTGGCAAAGTGAGCTCGGAAATGGAGGTTGCCAGATGGGAGAACTGCAAGGAACACATGAAATTGTTGAACGAAATCTTGAGGCACTTCAGCAGTCTCAAAACCATTACCAAACTGCTAACTGAGGTCGAGAAGGACCAGAAAGCCAAGATGGAGCAGTTGGTTGGTCAATTCCACCTCTACCTGTGCTACATCCACCATATGGACATCACGCGAGCCGACGGGAATAGAGCGCCATCACATATCAGAAAGACTCATGGAGAACAAGGGCCAGACGGATGAAGGAAAGAAAAATATAATTATCTTGGACTAGTGTCTGGTTAGTCTATTGTCAAGTCAGTCGAGTCAGTTCAATGTCAGTCTCAACTTCTGTTTTTTTTCTTTTTTTCTTTTTCAATGTCTATTATGCTTATCTTGTCAAAAACTGGATATGGTAGGACTGGGCTGGTTTCCCATTGTGGAAGTCCAATCATACCCCTCGTTTATTTCAGAAAACACAACTCGGGAACCTCTGGCCTAGTTTCCTTTTTGGAAGACTAGGGAGTTCCCCTTTATTGTATCATAACCCTCCTTTAGTAATACAGGCTCTTAAACTCACTTACAAAAAAAAACAAGATCAATAAGATAAAGAAAATGAATGGAAAAGGCACAAATCCAATTCAATTAATATGTACATCAATAATGTATATATAGTACACATAGCACAAGTGTCCTCTAAGGGTATGACCCTTAGGGTAAGATAACAAACTAAGATTAGAGTTTTCAACATCCCCCCTAAGTTTTCAACATCCTCCCTTAATCATAAGTTCATTCTTGCTTGAAAAATGTCACTTCTTTTTCTTGACAACTAGTAATGTGTTAAGCGAATATTCAGAGGACTCAATATCCTCTCTGAAATTTGAAAAAAATAGCAGAAGATCAAGGCTTATACTAAATTGGTGGTTTAATGATGACCACAAACTAATCTGGTCGTTTCGGAATGACCAAAACAATCTGGTGGTTTCGGGATGACCACAAACCAAATGTCTAGCAGAAGATGATGTCTTCTACAAAATGGCATGGTTTTAAGTTGACCATAAACTAACCAAGCAAATGGATGAAATCAAAAACTATAAATGTTGATGATGCTCTCATGTCTTCTACTCAATTGGTGGTTTCAAGTTGACCACAAACTATCAAGAGATAAAAATCTATGAGCTCAAAAAATATGAATGGTTTCAGGATTACCACAAACCATATCAACAACAATATGTTCTGGAACAAGGCTGCATACCAGGGACTAGGTTGCATACTTGATCATCTGTTCACAAGCTCTAAAACAAAATTGGAACCTGACTGGAAACTTTAGATTTCCCCCTATGAGGGACAAGTGGTTCAAATTCTCTTGACCATAATGTGTATGTTTTCTACAATGCATACACGAATGAATATAATCATAAAATTTTGAATAGACACAAGTACAAAAATTACAAGTCATAAAATTCTGAACAGACAAGTCCATAATGCAAGAGTTGAATTATTCTTTAAATTTTTCTTGAATGAAATCGCTTGTTGTCGTTGGACTGATAGGGATTTGAAACTAGAATCCTGATTGTCAATCATTGGCATTGACGTTGTTGTTCCCTGCTAGGGACAACTTGCCTAAATTATTTCTCTTGCCATAAATCATCACCCAAATTAATAAATTCATTTCATTTATGAGATCTTGTGAGGATCTCACACAATATTTTGCATTCCACATGGCTTTATAAAGGAATTTTAAAAAATTTAATAAAACACTTAAAATAAATCATGCCACTTGCACCCTCAATGGCAAAATTCAGCTTTGGCTTTCTTTGCTTGGCCCAACAAACCAACAAATTTTCTGGCCATTCTTGCATGTTGGGCATCATAAGAAAAACATAGCATAAAACCAGAGCATAAACGAGCAATATCAAACATGCATTAAACCAAGCACATCAATCATACACTTGACAGAGTGATTTATATGGAAACCCAATGACAGAAAAAATCACGGGAAATGATTATCGGTTTTCTTATTATTTAAGGGAGAATTACAATAGCCTTCATAGACATACAATCATCCTATCCTCACACACTTGGCTCTTCCTGGCTCCTTGCACACTATTGCACTCACATTGTACTCACACCTCTATGGGTATGCTTGCATATATAACATCTATCACTCGGTTACACAAATTGATCATGAATAGATCACATAGTTACACAAGCAATTCATAAATAGATTGCATGCATGTGTATGTGATCACATGAGGAAATTCGCTGGCATGTTTCCAACAATCTCCACCTTGACAACAATTTACCTAATATATCATGCCATTAATTAATTCATCCATCACCTTTCCCACAAGAGAAGCCAAATACCATCACAGCTCTACAACTTCTCTAACAATACTGTTACGTGAACATGCCTGCACGATTCACTCCAGTATGGGCCATTCTGTCTCCATCAGTAACCTGTCTAATAAATTGATGCACTTGTCCAAATCTCATGAATTATAACCACAGACGAAATCACTGCGACCATTGTCGGTGATACTTGTGCTTCTATGTTTGAAGCATCCATTTCCATGCTCTTGACCTAGATTTTCCATGTGTCTACTGACAACACCATCTACATGTGAAATGCTAACCATTTCTCCATCACAATCATCAAAATTCCTACTAGCATATAATACTCAAGACATATAACCCTTTTCTTTTTCATCAATTATGACATAAACCTGAAGATAATTTACAATGGAAAGCCAAAGGGATTTTACCAATTTCACATTATTCATACTGAATTTCTCGACTATCTTCACCACATACTTCTATTGTGATAACCAAGCTTACCATATTTCCCGTCTTTGTGTATTTCCATGCCCAAGATTTATTTTGTTGCTCCCAGATCCTTCATAAGAAATGTCCTAACCAACTGAGCCAACTTGTTGATCTCAACCATGCTTGTGATTGCAACAAAAATAACGTATAACACCAAGATAATGAATATACTAGAAACACAATGGTTATACTCACTTATTGTAAAATTTGTCTTACCATGAAGGAATCAAACATCTTGTACCATTTTCCTAGCATGCTTTAGGCCATACAATAATTTTTGAGTTTGCAAACAAGTCTTCTGTTGCGATTCTAAACTAACTATTATGGTTGTTCCATATACATCCCCTTATCCAAAAAACTCCATGTAAAACAATTTTAACATCTAATTGTACTATCAAAACCAGTGCTAACACAACATGAATAGAAACAAGATTTTAACAACCGGTGAGAAAATTTTATGGCTATCAATACCTTCCAAATACCTTTCTGCTACCAACCATGCTTTGAACTTTTCATATTTTACTATCTTTGATTTTATAACAGGAGATTCATCAAACACTGCATCTATGTCCATAATGATTCTGTGGGTAGTAGGATCCCATAGTCTACACCCCTTAACATCATCACCATATCAAAGATCTACCTCTTTGATCTGGGTCCTACTTAGAAATATGATAAAAAACCATAAGCATCATAACAAGAATGATTTCACATTTGATTCACAGGGATGATTTTAGGGGCTAAATTCACTTGATGGGCTAATTTTCCATGGTTTTTTCAAAAACGAGATTCACTATTTTAAAAATGATTCGCCCAAATTCTATAGGATAAAATTATTTTACCTTAAAAATCACCAAAATTTTATAAAAACTATATAAAATACTTCGAAATTTGAATATTTTTACAAAAATATCGCCAAACATTTATAGTTGACATATGAAGGATTAGTAATATTCGCCAAGGTTTCTACATTTTAAAATAAATTTCCATCCTTCAAATCATCCCTGCATTTGAATAATTACCAGATGACCTGTCCATACCTCTTCTTGAATCTTCATGTCTTTTGCAACCAGTGGTGACCGAGTTACCAGATAGCACAACCGCTTATATCCACAACTATTTTTGCAACTTGGCATTACTGAACATGCCTATTCGATCCCAACTTCCTTGCAATACTTTCCAAGTTCCATGGATATGAACTTACCTTCATCATATATTCTCAAACACTTGATTGACATGCCAACACATCAACCTTTCTACAAACCCACCTTTCTAAACTAGACAAATTGCTCCACCTCGAACTTTGCATTCGAACAAATTTGACCAAATCCGGCCAAATTGGCCAAGTAAGTCTTCACCACTTACCTCTAGGCCCATTTACAATGGAGTTCACCAAGCCTTTTATAGGCTTCATTAAATGAAACCCATGGACACAATACCATGGGATACCCAAAACACATGGAACCGAAAAACCACCTTCTTTGACCGAAAAAATAGATTTGACTCATTAACTATTTCACAGAGTCAAGGTTAACCCAACATACATGCCCCCCCACATATTCAATCTACCTAAATCTATGTCTATTGTTTTCATAGGTGACATGATAAGCCAGGAGTACGCATGCCTATCCAGGTCTTACAGACATATACCCATTTACATGCAATCAATAATTTCTACAACTCCAAAGTAAATACAATTTTATTTTTTTTATTTCATGGTGACTCAACCATCACCACCTTGCACCTTCTATGTGAACACAGGTGGAGAGACACAACAGGAAGACAAAACTTCATCAACCATACCTGTAGCTGCATTTGCTTCTTTTGTTGAGTCGTCTTTGGATGCTTGTTGTCTTTTCCAACAATCCTTCTTGCGATGCCCAGATTTGCCACAAAACCAACATTTTTCCTTACCCTTACTGTCTTTTGACTTAGACCTGGTTGTACCTTTATGATCTTTCCCTCCTTTTATAGATCAACCTATGACCACCATTTCTTCTTTTGTTGAGGTTTCTTTACCAGATGTTTTCCTTATATCCTTTGACAACAAAGCTCCCACAACAATGTCATAATCAATGGCATATGTTTTGTTAAACCACACAGTTGTGACCAAATGATCCCAAGACTCATGCAATAGACACAATAGTGTAACCACCTTGTCCTCATCTTTGAACTTTACCTCCATATTAGTTAATTAACAAATCAGAGTATTGAAGACATTCAACTGATCAGTGATTTTCATACCTTCTTTCATCCGCAATCTGTACAACTGCCTCTTCAAGAAGATTATGTTTGACAAGTTCTTTGTCATATAAAAACTCTCTAGTTTGGTCCACAAACCTATTGTTTTCGTCTCTTTAGCGATGTTAAACAACACCTCATCTGCCAAACACAAACAAATAGTACCGAGGGCTCTTGCATCCAAATCCTCCCAATCCCCATCTATCATGCTTGTCGGTTTCTTTGACCAGCCAAGGCCTTTTGCAATCCTTTTTGCATAAGCAAATCTCACATCTTGAGTTTCCATAGCGCAAAGCTATTCTTATCACTGAACTTTTCCACTTGAAACTTGGAACTCTGCACTTTCGCCATTAGCACAAAAACTCCAAAAAACCCTTGCTTATAAAACTGAGCCTCTTTATATGAGAGAAAAAAATAACCTTATACCTCAAGATTGTTGCACCTTTTATGAGGGTAATCTGCGACAATTTAGAAATCGTCGCACCTTGTCAAACTGTGGCCTATGACAATGTTGCACTTTGCTACAGGGACAACCTGCGACGACGTAATAAAATTTGTCCTCGGTTGATCCACTTCACTTGACTCGGCTTGGCCTGGCTCTTCTATCCAACGACCAGATTCTCTTCTCCTTCGCTCTATGCTCCTTCAACTCTAAGCTCTAATACCACTTGTTGGGCAGGGGAAGAAAAACATAGCATAAAACCAACGCATAAATGAGCAAGACCAAACACGCATTAAACTAAGCACATCAATCATACACTTGACACAATGATTTATGTGGAAACCCAATGAGGCAAAAAACCACGGGCAATGATTATCGGTTTTCTTATTATTCAAGGGAGAATTACAATAGTCTTCATAGGAATACAATCATCCTCTCCTCACACACTCAACTCTTCCCAGGTCCTTGCACACGCTTGCACTCACATTGTACTCATACCTCTATGGGTATGCTTGAAAATATAACATCTATCACTCAGTTACACATTAACATAGATAGATTGCATCCATGCACATTAACATAGTTGCATGCATGTGCATGTGCATGTGCATGTGACCGCATGAGAAAATTCGTTAACATGTTTCCAACATTGCACGTCTCTTTCACAGAAGTAATGACTCCTTCATCATATCACCACCAAAATATCTCATTCCACGACTAAGATTTACCAGTTGTTGGGCAACCATATCTCTTCTCTTCCTTGCTGCTCACACTCAATATTTTTATACTTCTAGTAATATTCTCACTTGTGCAAGATGGACCTTGGCAACTCAAGCTATATATCAATACTTCAATCATTATCC
>ML812475.1:10929-24727 GCA_009831015.1 Picea engelmannii
TTCCACACTCTAAATTTAGAAGCTCCATCTAACTTGTTTTCTGAATTCATGGAGTAGGTCATGGCTTCTTTGACTTGGTCAACCCTAGATTTGACCAAAAAACTCAAACTTGACGTCTTGGCTTGCTGAGAGTACCAGGAGATGCGCTAGGCTAGGGCGCACTAGTAAATCCAAGAATTAGGCCAATCCCTTCACTTAAGGTGTCTCAATGAGAGGATTAGGTTTTCTACAACTACACCTGCTTTGGTGACTGCTCCTGCTAGAAACCCTAACGACAGTTCTTTAATGAGCTTAATATCCTTATGGCTATGCTTCCTTCTAGCGGTTAGACTGAATGAAAGAGGTTTGGGCCCATAACTTGTTAGAATATAATGGATGTGATCATTTTACCATAGACAATGTCACTATTGTCACCCAACAATAGGCCGAAGCCACCCTCCGAGCACCTTAACCTTGACAGAGAATCATTCTGGAAGCAAACCCTAGACTAGATAGCCAAATAAAGGGTAGCACACCTTTCTCCAAGGATATCGCACCAAAAAAGAGCTGATCAGATAGTCCAAACCATAACCAAGAGATAGTCCAAGCCAAAACCAAAATCTACTAGATGTAGCAGCTGCAACGACAACTCTCCTCCAAACTTGCACAAAAACTAGGCAACTGCAGTGCGCACAAGTGTAGCTTCTACAGTTCTGAGAATGCCTGCCAGAATGAAGACTGGCCTCCTGTATTTATACTAATTCTGGCTAACTGCCTGGGCCGACTTCTCATTCTGGGTGTCTATTTACTTAGTATATAATATTTCTTCTGGTCGACTTCTTCTCTTGTAGGATAATAACCTAATACAAATTATCCTCTTGAGGCGACTTGTCTTCTAGGGTTATTAGCCAACTCATTAGGGTTTATTCTTTATTCCTGGGATATTCTATTCTCTTTAGGTTTATACGTGGAGTTAAATACCTCCCACAACTACCATAATATCAACAGATACATCTATCCTTGCACCTCTAGTCTACAAGGGGGTCCCACCTACTAGTATTATATTATTAGCATAATTAAATAATAGGGACTTAGCAATAATTTGCGGGTGGAATTCATATTTACGATTTTAATCATCAACATTTTGGTTGGGTTTGGTGCGACCGATATTGCAAAGTTTCAACTTGTTCGAGTCCCAACTTCTTGTACCCAAATATTGTCGAGGACATGCACAAAGAAAAAAAAATGAAGAGAAGACTACGTTGATACCATTGATATGGATTTATGAGAGGAACGAAATGAATAACATATTGAATACCATAACATAGAGATACCGAGAACAATGACAGATATCCAGTGAACAATGACAGATATCCAACAAAATTGAAATAAGCAGAAATGAAATACTACTAATGTAAAAGCAGAAATGAAAACTACTATAATATAGAAACAATCCAAACAACGATAAACTCTTCAAGTTGGTTCCACGTGATTTTTTAAGTGGGAACCATTAGTGTTGTAGGAAAAACATTGCTCCTGTAAGTCCTTTAGAATGTAATAATTTGCACCCAGGACAAAAGCGATCTTAAAAGGACCCAACCATAATTTTTGAAACTTTGAATGTCTTCCTCTATTAGTATGAGTTGAATCCCACAACAATACCTTCTCATTGACTTTAAATTTGACAGCTTTTACACTCTTGTTGAAATATTTTTTAATAATCTATTGTCTTCTCTTTATATTACCCAAGGAAAACGTCATTTTCTCCTCTAAAGCCAAGAGTGCATTCATTCTTTGAGAAACATCAGGAGAATTTAATTCTTCGACCTGTAGCATTAACCTTAAGGAGAAAAGTTCCAACTCAGTAGGAAAAATGGATTATTGACAATAAACAAGATGGAAAGGAGTGAAACCAATGCTCCCCTTGGTGGTAGTTCTATCTAGCCAAAGGGCATAGGTAAGGAGAGTGTGCCATTGACGAGGCTTATCTTCGATGAGTCTTTTCATAATTCTCACCAGATTCTTATTGGTAGACTCAACCTACCCATTTCCTTGGGGGTAATAAGATGATGAGGTAAATTTTTTAACCCCCAACTTAGCTAAACATTGGGTCATCTTAGCAGAAATAAAAGCAGGACCATTTTCTATAATAATTTCCAAAGGAAGACCAAATCTAGAAAAAATATTGTTTTCAAGGAAAAAAATCACCTGCTCACCCGTCGAATGTTTAAGTTGGGTAGCTTCAACCCATTTTGTAAAATAGTCTGTGGTTGTCAAGATAAAGACTTTTCCTACTGAAGACGGAGGATTAATAGGACCAATAAAGTCCAAACCCCACTTTGAAGAAGGAAATTCTGGGAGGACGGGTTGTAACGACATGGATGAAATGCGTTCTTTCCCAGCAAATTTCTAGCACTTGTCACAAGATCTCGAAAAAACATAAGAATCACAAAATATTGAAGGTCAATAATATCCCTTTTTGATAATCTTAAAAGTAGTGGTTTTAGCAGAAAAATGACCTCCTACATGAATAATAGAATTTGAAGAACCATGATTTTCTTGAAATAGTTTATGTGCTTCCTCATTGTTTACACAGCTAAGAAACATACCATTGGCATATATTTTAAACAAGAAATCTCTTATAATGACATGTCTAGAAGATTCGAGACAGAGCCTTCTTCTTTGATGAGTGTCTAAGTTATTTGGACATCTTTGATTTTTCAAATAGTAAACCAAATTTTTATAACAGGGATGTTCAGACACGGGAAGGATTTGATTATCAATGTAGAACAGTGCCGATATAGAACTATATTGTTCATCAATTTATTCACTAGTTTCATCATGCTGAGCTAAGTCAAGGGCTAAGCCATGTCCCTTGATGGTGTTAGAAGTCACGATAGTTAAATCATGTTCCTGGATCTTGGAAAACCAATGTGAAAGCTTCCGTGAAAGATAAGTCTGTGAGAGAAAAAACTTGATAGCAGGTAAAGGGACTTTTACCAACGTGTGCTTACCTAAGATGAAGTGGCGAATTTTTTCAACAACTTTAACACGAGAGAAAGCATGTTTTTTAATAAAAGAATATTTAAAATCATCATCAGACAATATTTTCCTCATGTAAGCCACTGGTTTTTCATTACCTTGGTCATCACCTTGCATGAGGATACTAGAAACTGCTTCCTCTATGGAATTAGTATATATCATAAATTCTTTCTCAAAATCTGGCTTTTAGCCAAAACCAGTGCCGAACTAATTGCTTTCTTGATCCCTACAAAATCATTTTCGACGTCATCTTTCCAAGAAAAGGAATGATCTTGCTTAATAATATTATGAATTGGCTTGACCATTAAAGAAAAACCAAGAACAAACCTACGAACAAAGTTAATAACCCCCATAAAATCTTGAACCTCTTTCTTGGAAGTGGGAGCAGGCAAATTTAGGATAGAAACAATCCTTTCAGAATCAATGCTTATTCCTGAATCAGAGACTTAGAAGGATTTAAATAAATGCCAAATTTATTGCATCGAATGAGAACTCTTTTAAGATGACCAAAATGATCTGATCGATTTTTAGAGTACACAGTTAAGTCATCAAGATAGATCTGAATAATCTTGTCGATCAAATCGTCAAAATCTATTTGCATATCTCTTTGAAAAGTGGCACCTTGATTAGATAATCCAGAAGGCATACGTTCATAAGAAAAAGTGCCCCAACGAGTAATAAAAGTGGTTTTATATTTATCTACCCCTTTTACCTTTATTTGATTGTAACCAGAAAAACCATCAAGTAAGGACATCATTTGTGACCCTGCAACCTGCTGCAAAATCAGTTCCATATTAGGGAGAGGAAAGTGATCTTTTATACTAGCCCGATTCAATGAGTGAAAATCTACGCATAATCTAATTTGACCAGTTTTTTTCTGAAAGGGAACCAAATTTGAAACCCATTCAGAACACTTAACTGGAAAGATGATCCCATCCTTCAAGAGTTTTTCCAACTCCTTTCAAATAGTTGCTTCCAGTGTAGGGTTAATGGGTCCTTGTTTTTGCCTAACTGGTTTTATGACCTCCTTGATAGGAATTTCATGCTATATAAGAGCAAGATCAAAACCACGAAGATCCTCATAAGACCAAGCACAAACATCTTGAAATTAACCAAGCAGCCTAGCGAACTTCAATTTTTCTTCAACATAACATTGGGAACCTATTTTAACATTCTTTGGAGACTAGGGTGTTCCAATGTTCAAGGAAATGGTTTCACCCACCTTCCTTTTCGACTCCTCATATTTATGTTTCTCTTTGTTCCCTACATCACTGAATGAAAATGAACTTTCTAGAGGAGTCAAGCCTTTAGGAATGTTGTCATCTTCCATTGATATAATTTCCTTAGGCTTATAAGGTTCATTTTGAATGAAGGCATAGATTCTCTCGTCACTAGGGAAGACCTTCCATAACTCTATATTGACAGGGATGTGGGGACGATACAAAGATTGAAAGGTACAATCAGGTCTTTTTGGCAGAAGTTACCGAGTAGGAGAGGCTGCAAAAACAACTAATCAATCAACGATTGAGTTCAATTTCCTTTTAACATGAGTAATCTTGAAAGATAGTAAGTTCAAGATAAGTTCCCAAATGGTTTGGGTGTAGTGTTTCATTAACTTGTTGCTCGGAGAGTATATCTTATGTACAAGGTTTACAAGTTCAAAATCCCCAAAAACTGTAAGGTGACCACAACCCAGATTATAGTCATTTTCAATGCCTAACAATAATGCTTCAAATTCAGTGACATTGTTTGTGAAAGAAAACTCTAACCTATAAGAAAAGTTATGAATTTTACCCAAAGGAGAGTACAAGATAATAATAGCTTTGTTTCCTTCATTGGAGCATGAAACATCAAAGTGCATATGCCACATCCTGTTGTCTAAGTCGATTTGTTCCAAGGTAGTGTTTTCCTCCTTGGAAAAGATGGAATACACTCCTAGGTCCTCCTCTATATAATTCACTTTAGGTTGTGGGACACTTTCTATGTAAGGTGAAATTCTCCCCTCTCTGAGGACTATGATGTTTTTACCATTCCTAGGAATGGATAAGTGTGTCACGTTGAGTGAGAGGTATCCACCCATCAAATCTTTCCAATCTCTTCCTAAGATGATCGATTAGTTACTTATTGGCATATCGATTACCTGAATATTAAGGGTTGTCCTTATTTCAGGGTGTGCGCACAAAACCAAAGTCATGTCCTTGATTTCACCTATGGTCATTTGTTATAGACTATTATAAGAGAGCATGCTTTTGGTGTTTTCATTTGTACAAGACAAGCCTATCTCTTCCATAATAATCTTTGACATTACACTTGGGATCGAATTTCCATCAATGAGGCAACAATGGGAAATCTTATCCATAATCTTTACAGAAATATAAAACGAGGGTTTTTTACAGGGTGTCTAAATTTATGTACACCTACTTTATTTATAGAAGAATCCTCTTCATCTACCTCTTCATAGAGGTTGGCTAGAACGTAAGATTTTCCTTCCATGACTGTTTTTAGATGCTTTTGTTGTTTAGGGACGAAAACCATGTCCAGAAGCGTTGCATCTTCTTTGATGTTGGCCAACTGATTTAGAATGTTGTATTTGGAAGAGGGGATAGGGGAGGTAGTTCCTTGACTGTCAGGAGTCTTAGGGCCCTAAACAGTAGTAGCTGGTGAGGATGAGCTTAGGCTAGAAGAAGTGTGGGGAGGATCATATTTTATTTTGGGAGCATAGGATTTATTCCTAGTATTTATGATCATGACATCTTCTGGCTCTACAAATTCTAGGACAACAATGGTAGTTCCAGGTCTCTTACCAAATATTTTGTCTCTGGCATTCTTCTTACCTCACACGTACTTTCCTCATTGTGTTCCTCGCAAAAGTTACACCAACTACGAGGCATGATTGATTTACGATGAAAATTATTTTCATTTGGATTTCTAAAGGGGGGTGCAGAAGAAGATGAAGATCCAAGGGTAAGAGAGAAGACATTTCCTTTCTTCTCATACATTATCATTCAATTATTCATGTCTTGTACAAACTGTAAGAGGGAGGACATGTATGTCTGTTTAATTGAGTCTCCCTTAGGAAGACCTGTTCTTTCAAGTTGTTCTCCATACTCTAAACAAGTGTGCAAAGTGGAACCAAGGTTATCAATGGATTTTTCCTCAAGCCTATGATCATAGGGGGAAGGTAATGCATTATAATAATGCACGAAAGCGGTTTTTTTTTTAGGGTGAATGAGTTCAGGGATTTGGTTGTATAATTTGGTGAAACACAGGTTGAAGGACTTAATAGTCTCACCATCCTTATAAGTGATGTTATTGTACTCCCATAACTGTTGAGCTAGGATTTTGGATTTCCCATAGGTAGATTTGATCCAATAGACTAACTCCTCCCAAGTAGATACAATATTAGGAGGGAGATCAAAGAAATCGGTCGTAGTATTCCCTTCAAGGGAATTCACAAATAAGTGCATACAAGTATTGTTGTCATTTCCTCATATGTTGTGACAGGCATTAGAAAATTCCACCAAGTGTTCATTCATAGTGACAATGTTATTCCATGAAAACCTAGGGAGATGCTCCTTGAATTTAGGAAGTGGAAAAGTAGCAGGTTCTAGGTTAAGAGGGGAGGAAACATGTCACGGGGTAGTTGTAGAATCTTCTTCAAACTGAAAAAGCCCATACTTTTTAATGACTTTGGCGAGGTTGGTGGTAGATTGAACATGGACTTGGTGACTATATAAGATACCAATCACTGAAGAAGCTGAATATTGAGATGAAGAAGCACCTCCAGTGCCACCAGAGCCACCACTAGATGCCATCTTGTGAATGATAGGTAAGGAAGAGAAAGACGAACTAGATGAATCAGACAAGGTTCTCCTTAGAGCACTTTGTTGGGTTGAAAACCCAATGTTCCTTCTTCCTATTTCATCAATAGGATTAATTTACATTTATAGACCTCTTCTTCTCCTAGAGGGTCTAAGGACATGAAAAGAAGATCAAAACTGAAGGAAAAAGAAAGCTATGGATGATTCCTAAGTTGTCTTTTCCTAGCTTCCCAACATTCTTGGGCACTTATGTCTTGTTCAATTGTTGCCCATGAGCGATTAAGCTCAACCTAGGAATTAGCGGTATCTAAGATGGTATTAAACAATTTTAAAGCAATGTTGGTCTGATCTTGAAGACCGGGCTCAATATTGGGCTGCCTTGCAATAGGTACAATCATTAAGAAATGAAAAAGTCAAAGAATCAATATCAGAAAAGTAGATATATTCAATGATAATCAAGCATAAAAATCAACCAGAGAAATATGGAAGATCTCCCTAGTATGGTCACCAAATAAATGTCGAGGAAAAGATATGAAATAATCTTACTCAAGCATTTTCAAATCTTTCTTGGATAAGGAAAGATAGACGGGAATATCACCCTATGTTTATAGCCTCAAAATTTGTTTCCTAATCCACAAGTATTAGTTACAAGGGATTAGGCTGATTTTAATAAATAAAAGATTGCTATAAAATTCAACATTTTTATATAATTTTCTAAATATAATAGATGCAAAATTAAATGCGGAGACAAAAGAAAAAATACCAAGTCAAAAATTAACACAGATGGGACAAAATAACAATCGCTTATTTCATTCCAAGAAATCAAAATAATCGTTCTCTTTACAAAAATCACTGATGGAGTTTGTACCAAAGTTAGACTTAGATGTCCCCGATGAAAACCATACAAAGGGACTTCTGACAGAAAGTAAAAAACTAAACTTTAAAATCTGGATCATCTTGCCACAGATTGTTGCCCACTCGACTCTGCACAATATCCTTTATCAATCATGAAATTTAATTCATAAACAGACAAGTCTACACAAAATATCAAGTATAGATAAACACCTATGAAAAACAAGTGTATGAATGATGTCATTCAACCTTCAATCTTGTTGTCTACAATAGGACCCTGCTGTCATAAAAGAGAATTAGGATTTTAATGAATTAAAGAGTGAATGAAAACTGAACTATCTCATTAAAACTCAAGAGAAGACCTTAGTATGCTTTCTCCTTCTATTCTCCCCTTGTTCTTCCTTCTCTTTTTTCCCTTAAGAAACCAAAATTAGTTGAAGTAGTTCAAATACTTATTTTATTTAAGTTAACTAAAACTCAACTAACTTTTGGTTTAGGGTAAGAATTAATATAATAATAATAAGGGTCTTTAATAAATAATAACTAGTAGGTGGGACCCCTTGTGACTCCCTTTAGTTTCTTAACAAAAATAAACACAACTAGTCAATCATTCAAACACATCCCTCCTTGTGGCTCCCATCATCATTCTCATAATTTGAAAATTAATATCAATGATATTTTAAACCATATCCAAAAAATATAATATCCAAAATATCCAAAAATAGTATGATGTCCAAAAACTTCAACAATCAACTGTTCTCAACAATCAATAATAAAATATACTCAAAACCATATTTGCCACTTTGGGAGGTAATTTTCCCTTTATTGTTGTTGTCTCCCTTTGAATTTTTTTAATTAGCCTTAGGCTGTGTGGAGCCTTTAGTCTTGATATCACTGATAACATGAGATAAATCATCTCTCAAGTGCATGTGGGATGAAACTGATTTGGATGAATCACTTGAGAGAGAGGAGGGGGCAGCGATAGCTTTTCCTTTATCATGTGTATGGTGGGATTTAGTTTTGAGTATCTTGCTTGCGTGGGAAGACTGTATAGGTGAGTGTGCAGGGGAAATTTGGACATTTAGGTTAACCAATAGAGGAGGAGCAGGTAGAGACAAATTCGGCCAACCACGATGTTGGGAGACTGTTGGGTGAACAATATCTTGCCATCCGTTATTTTCAGGGACTTCAGGTTGTAATGAGACATGAGGGGGGATAAGGATACCAGGGACATGATGGGGTTGGAAGAGAGGCCTTTTTGGCCTAAGTTGGACTATCCATTGTCCAATCCAGTTGAAAAAATCATCTTGGAAGAGTTGGTTTAACTCTTGTGGATCTGCATCAAAATGTATCAAAAATATTGGCCTTCTAGGGCCTCTATTCCAATTCCCTCTCCCCGTTTTATTTCGTCCATGACTTCCTCTATTGAAGAATCTCATCATGTATGCAACGTTTATTAGCAACTAGATTATTAAACAAACCATACATGACATGTCTTTAAATATGAAACAAAGTTTGGCTCAACAACACATCAGACCCATGCAATCCAATCCATAAAAATCATTTAATACTTGTCAATGAGCAGGGGGTGAATAAGGGTTTTGGGATATCTGAGGGGGTTGTATTGAGAGGAAAAGTGATAAAATGAAAGGGAGTAGAACACGATTATTGCTCAACAAATCATTTAAACAATGTGACCCATCTCTGTGTCATCATTTAATTGTTGTAATATATATTTTCCATTTAATTTTAATTTAATTTTAAGAACATGGCATGCAAAGTGAACCTGGGAATGTGAGGGTATTCGTAATGTGTGAAAAAGTGAGAGAATGATAGGGAAATTAATGGATATTTTCATAAAACAAATTAAGTAATCAATAATCATAACTATGTATAATAATTGTGTACCAAACTGTTTGTTGTTCCAATATTTAAATTTCCCAGAATTTCTCAATTCATAATAGTCTAAACAAAACAAACTTTCCATTTCAACAGTCATGTTTAACAAAGCATTGATCTTTTATTTCTTTTCCTTCTTTTTAAGAATTAAAAAAAATGCACAACAATATGCTCGACCTCTATCCATGATAAACCATAATGCATCACGATAATAATCAACATCCAATGTCTACCCATTTACAATCGGGCCTAATTTTAAATATTCATAGGTCTCTTTTTAAAACGCGAACATACTTCAAAGCATGCCCGATTATACACAATCTTCATCATATCAATCGACAAGATCTTGCAATGAAACAAAAGTCGAATAAAACATAAAACCTGAGCCTTATCACTATGGATATAACTTCCCTTTAAAACCATTGGTAATCTATATGATGATCCAATATAAATATATGAAGCGAACATCACCAACTACACACAAGATTCATTTTTAAAACTAGCCATAACCTTGATCGGGCCTAGAAAAAACACAGTTGTTTCCAATTGCATTCAAGGCCACGCTGGTAAAAACACAATGAGTGAAACCATAATGAAAGAAGACAGTTCTCAACTGTATGCAAGCACCTATTCCCATTTGTAATTGTTCAACCAATTTTATCATATAATTTGAAAGACGAGACAGAGACTGGACAAAAAACCTCCAAAATCATTCCACCGATAAACCAATATTTGACAACCAAGAAGGTGCTCGAAGGGATCAAAGACAGTTGGAAATCAAATCAGGTCTATCACAATCAAATGCAGGGAGACAATAAGAGCGCGTTCATATTTTAACCATAACACAGAGATTTGGAGGTATTTCGAGACTTATCAACCACAAGCAAAATATCTTTCGAAGAAGATACAACAGTGAGCTATACAATATTCTTATTACCCCAAGTCCCGAACAATACAAATGATTAACACCCGAGAAGATAAAAAGGTAGGCAGATAATAACCTAGTGCAAATAGTGTTCTTAACACTTGCATAGGAGAGGCAAAGTTAATTGAACAGTGGAAGTTATTAAAAGAACACACAGAGATATGACATCTCTATCCATTTACTTAAGAACCGAACAACCTGACAACAACACCAGTGAGGACGCATACATCCTTTTGACATAACGTCGGGTTATAACTTGTATCAACCCACAACCATATAGGCACATATTAATGTTAGGGCCACCCAAGACTGGGTCTTGGGATACTTCAGTGAAAAGACAATAAGATTGGGCCAACAACCATGACTCAGGGTTCAAAGAAATAACACAACAACTACTGGAAATCCTTCTACGTATGGGTAAGGGTTACAATCATGACTGTGAGGGAACGAAACAACCAACAGTAATACACAGAATGAAACCCTTCATCATCACGCATATCCATATGTACCACCATTCACTTATTATTCTACATAGACCCATCACAATATTAAATTGACCAAGAAACCAATCAAATGCACAACTTAAAAAACCCAATTCTTTTTCTTGCAATCCAAAACATTTTACAGTCATCATAGAGAGATATAACAAACATATACACCGTCGAAATTATTAGGAACACACATAATCCAAGCATCACCGAGACATTATTTTTTCATACAATAGAGAATACTTCATGAATGGAGAGAAAAAGAATCATACTTGTAGCAAAACGCTTAAAAGTGAGAGTTGGTCGAGCCTTATTCCTTCCAAGAGCCTGAAATGCAGAGCTTCACAACCAATAGATCAAAAAATGCAACAAAGGAACATTGCTAGGGTGACGGGTGATAGGGGGAGTATGGAGTGATGTGCAGTAAATGCACATCGCTTCCATCACCTGGCCTATTCAATTCAAAGTACGAGACAACCCAACAAGCATTACATTCACCAATCAATTAAACCATGTATTCAATGCCAAACCATTTGAAATTTGTGACGATATCCCTTGCATAGTGTGCCACCCAATATCATTTACACGTTAACCCTTGCCATAATTCTATGCCATCATACATATTGCAATTCTATATGCACCCCATTTAAGTCTAATCAAATTCCCATAGCCCACTAACCAACAATAGCATAATAGTTAGGACTAACACTAATATGTTTTAACTTTTCCATTTGCATATAATCCTTTGTCATAGCTCAACACATAACTCCTTTCCCTTTAGGATTTTTTCATAGATATCACTAAACTATCTCTTGTATATATGTGTCTAGGTAATAAATCACAATGATTAGTGACATGGTTAAATCATAGAAACTGTAAATAACATGCTCCTCATAACCATAAAAAAAATGTTTTGGATCGCAAAAAGCATTCCACAAAAATGCTTCATCCACCTGTTACCATGTCAAAATGAAACCAAGACTGCATTTTCAACCATGTAGGACTGCGTAGGCAACATCAAAAAAAAAAAAAATGTGTGATACGTCTATCCTTGCGCCTTTAGTCTACAAGGGGGTCCCACCTACTAGTACTATATTATTAACATAGTTAAATAATAGGGCCTTAGCAATACTTTACGGGCAGAATTCATGTTTATGATTTTAATCATCAACATTTTGGTTGGGTTTGGAACGACTGATCTTGCAAAGGCTCAACTAGTTCGAGTCCCAACTTCTTATACCCAGATCTTGTCAAGGACATGCACACAAAAAAAATGAAGAGAAGACGACTCTGATACCATTGATCCAGATTTATGAGTGGAATGAAATGAATAATAGATTGAATACCATAACACAGAGATACAAAGAACAATGACAGATGTCCAGTGAAAATTAACTTCTATTGAATAAAGAAAATAAGATGAAATTGTAAAACTGCAGAACTGAAACAACTTGCTCGAATGGTGGTAGATATATTTGAGAAGAGATGTGGTTACTACGCGCATCTATTTGAGAAGAATTATTACAATGAGGCTCCATGGTACTTTTTAACATTACTCATGAATTCCAAAACCCTAGACATCCAAAAAACTAACCCTAGGAGATGAAACGCCAAAAGTTATGTGGGCCCCGATGGGTAAGTTGGTACCTCAACTTCACGAGGTCATAACTTTTGCATACAACCTCCGTTTTAGGCCTGTGATAGCCCGTTGGAAAGGTATTTTCAATAAATACACATTATTCCATCAAACTTTGATCCTATATATAATTTGATTGTATAAATCCAAAAAAAACATTGTTTAGGGCCCCAAAATGGCCCTAGAAGTACAAAAAGATGTACTAATATGAAAACTTCCAAACTAAGCTAGTTGGAATAGGTGCACAGACACCAGTATCAACCTGGATGCTATGTAGGGCTTTAAGACAACCCCATAAGTGTAGAACCCAAAATTACAAAGAAATTTCATCATTAGAGAGAAATGTTCTGAACTAAAAACTATCAAGATGAGCCAGTTGGAATAGGTGGGTGGCCACCAATATCTACCTAGATCAACAGACGTCTGGATCAAAAGTTATGAGCTCCGAAAGATGGAGGCTCAACCACCATTGATCTCGTTCATGGTTAAATCTTGTCCCTTGATATGATTCTGCCTCTCTTAGTCTCACATTCATTTGGGAAAGGGAAAAACTTGGTGTTTATAATGCATATGCCTCTCATACCATTTATGTGTGAAATAGAGGAACTTGTGGAATCCTTAGTGTATCTCTTGTGCCTTAGAAAAATTCATGTCTTGGTAATATTTTGGTCTCTTAATCATCATTGAGTCAACCTCTGAATTCTTGACACGTCACATCCAATCACCACCCAATCACTTGCCACATATCATTGGTAGGTGTGCCATGAAATAAAGGGAAATAAACTTAGGATAAGAATTGTTGTTGAGAAATAATAATATTAAAATAATTTGGATAAATTATGAAAATGAACGTGGAAATGAAAATGGAAAATGGAAAATGGAAATAGAAAAATGAACATAGAAATGGATAAGTATGGAATAAGGAATAGATTAAGTATGGAGAGTAGAGTGGAAAGAGAGAAATGACTAAGTATGGATAGGAGATTAAGTAATGTGAGAGAAATGACTAAGTATGGAGAGGATGTTGGAGAAATTTCTATTTTTGGCACACTAGTTGTTAAGAACCAAATATCAATATAGCATAGAAAAACCTCAGAAAAAGTACTCAATGCCTTGAAAAAGAGATAATTTTAGATAATAAGCCTCTTCGAGGGGG
>ML812475.1:24827-42232 GCA_009831015.1 Picea engelmannii
ACCCACAAGGGGAAAACCAGTGAGAGAGGGCTTTGTATTATTTATGAGCTTCTGAGAAATTCTTTTATAGCATATTCATCTTCAGATATTTACACAAACTTATCTGGACATTCCTGTAGCTTTGCTCCTCGATTTCTGAACCAAAAATCCGTACAACTGTACATCTATCCCAACAATTAATGTTGTACGGACTGTCTCGAAATTCGTGCCAAAACTCTGATAAGACTCAATTTATGTGCCACTAAATGTTGTTCGGCAGCCTTGGGATGCATGCCAATACTCCCAGAAATTGCAGCTATTGTCTCTTTTCTTCAGCTCGACCTCTCTCTTGCTCTCTCTTGTTCTCTCAACAAGAATGCTTGAACTCCTCTTGTTCTCTCAACAAGAATGCTTCAACTTCCTAAGAATGGGTGCGCCCTCTTGCCCAAGTCGACCTCATGAGGGAAGGTGAGGGTTTTTCTAATCTAATGGCTGAGATTAGATTAGATGGGTGGCTGAGATTTGGTGTCTCTTCACTCACCCTCACTTTAATCATAAAGTCACCTTTTAATTTGCATCTCACAAATTAAATGACTAGGACCCACATTCGGCACTTTCTCCCCCTTAGGCGCCTAGGGAAGAGAAACACTTGCCTTGGTACTTTATTTTAATTCAAAATTTAACATAAACAACTTATTCTAACAATCTTGGCCAATCTAGGACCAAAATATGATGTATATGTCTCCAATTTCCATTCTGGCAAATGTCTTTTTGGAACAAATTGGAAAATGCCTACGATGGCTCAGTTCATTGAGTCTCTCACACAAGAGAAGAAAAAACTCATACATATGGGCCTCAATAAGGATCCCAAAGCACATGCACTCACCATGAATGGTGGAAGAGGATCATCCAAATAGAACGAGAAGGAGGGATATTCCAAACCCTTTAACGATTCTTCAAGTTCCAAAGACTCTTTAAAATCCAAGAATAATAAGAAGGGAAAGAAGTGCACTTTCTGAAATAAACCGAATCATAAAGAATCCACATGCATGAATAAACAGATTGATCTTATGGCATAGGCACTTCAAAAGAACAACATTGGAAACTTCATTCCAGAGGGAGTCAAGAAGCAGAAGGAAGAAGATCATGCTCCTAAGAAAGGTAATCATCATTCCCTGGTTGCAATTAATTCCTCATCTGATTCATGGATTATGGATTCTGGTGCATCCCATCATATGGAAACAAAAGAGAAAGTTTTATCTTCTTTGATTCCATGCTCAAGGCCCCCTATTCTCATGGGGGATGATACTCCAGTAGTAGTAGTAGGAGAAGGGAGAGTGGAACTCCACAATGGCAGTTTTGAGAATGTTTGGCATGTTCCAAATCTTTCTATGAATATTCTCTCAGTTTATCAGATCACTCAGAAAGGTAAAAAGTTTGAATTTACATCTGATTCAATTTCATTAATTGACATGCATGACAATTCCATCATTGCAATTGGTGAGGTGGATCACAAGTCAAGGTTGTATAAATTCACTAATTTTTTGTATGATGACTCATGGTTTCTACTTACACATAAGGAGAGTACTTTGCATGCACCTCTAATGAAACATGCATATACTCTTGTGATTCCATCAGTTTCAAACATTAGAGATGATTCCATACACTCAGATTTTGTACATGGAAATAAGAAGGTAGTACAGCCAGATAAGAAGACATCTTTGAAGCTTCAGCAGATGCCCAAGAAGGCACAAACCACACTTCAGGCAGTAGGAAACCTTGTAGTGAATCCATTGGATTCGGGGAGGACTCAATCACATCATGAGGAGAATTCTCATGTACTTTCATCTTCAGAACCTGCGATGCCCATGCATTACTATATGGTTCAATCTATTGATTTGCAGACTTGCAATAAGGTTGTGGGGAATCCATTATGGCAAGAATCCATGCAAAAGGAGTATGACTCACTCCTAAAGAATCAAACTTGGCATCTGGTTCCACTTCCACCAGAAAGGGATATTTTTAGGTGCATATGGGTCCATAGGATCAAGAGGTACAAGGTCCAACAGGTTACCAAAGGACTTCATCAAATCCATAAAGATTTCTACATCTTCACGAAGACTTTCAGTGAGTAGAAGCTTCAGACTTTGCGGGATCGTCTTGTAGTGAAGAACACAATTTCTTAGAAGTTGTCATTTTCTTCTTTTGATACATTGTCTTTTGAGGGGGGGGGTTGTTCCCACATGATTTTCCCTCTTTCATTTTTTTTATTCATTGTTCATTAGTTACATTGTACATGAGTACCTAATATGGACTAGTAGTTGAGACTCATTTTTTTACTCCATAGTGATGTTCAGGGGGGGTGTTGGAGAAATTTCTATTGTCAACACACTAGTTCAATAGGAGTTAACTGACTAGTTCTATTTTAGACTTTCTAATTTTATACCATCACTATTATGCATGCATTCCTAATTATAGGATGTCATTGCCTATATGAGTGAAGATCACTCACTCATTGATTAGATCATAATAGACATCGATTCTCATTCTTCATTATGTTTCTCTCTTCCTTTTCTTGATATGCTTTGTTTGTGTATGCTTTAGCTAGGTCTCCTATGCAGGTTTCCATGAAACACTAACAAAGGAGAGTAAGGAATCTGAGAGAAATGAATAAGTACTAGATAATAAGAGAATTGAATAGATAAGATATGAAGTTGTAAAAATGGCTAGTATGGAGATGGAGAGTAATGAGTTGTGTGGGGAATGGGAAAATGACTAAGTATGAAGATGGAAAGGAGAGGGTGTTAGAAAATAATATAAGTGTTGGAGGAAGGGGAAATTCAAGATTAAAAAGGACTAAGTGTTGCACATGGAAGAAGAGGAGAAGAGGGACACAACACTTAGAAAAAATTCCTCATGGATTCTTCAAAGCTCTTCTTGCAATCTCTTTGTCAGGAAGTTGGACCAAACTATGAGTATCTAGGGAATACAAAATTGGATTTTGATTTCTTAAAATGCATGATGAAGTTGAGGTTGGGGGATACGCCATGAGCATACACAAATTCCTCCTTTTTATATCATATTTTTATTATTATTCCAAACAGAGGAAAATGAAGGTGATCAAAATTTGTGATCAACAACAACTTTGTTGGGGCTATGGACGCTCTTTGGCAAAGAATCAATGCTAGGAGTGGAGATATGTAGAAAACACTTATGTAGATGTCTACTTGTTATAAAAGTTAAAAAAAAAACAAAAAAACATGGTAAAACCAAAACCAATCAGAAGTGTGTATCCAATTAAAGAAATTTACCTTACTAATTGGCTCTTTGAAAAGGGTATGTTAGATGGAAACTACTTGAAATTTTGGATTATATATTTTATAAATTTGGCATCATTGTGATACACATGACCTTTGGAAAATTTCCTTCGGTTTATGATCTTATCCTTAACATTCATATTGGAAGTAAAGGCCCTATATTTATGTGACATAGATAACTACTTCTTCCAGTGTGTCACCATTTGTTTTGGCCACAACATCCGCCCTTTTATTTTTATTTTATAAGGAAAATGAAAGGTTCCCCTATCAAAATTTATCTCTAATGTCTAATCTATTACTATTGTTATCCCATTGTATGTTATTTGACTACCTAGGGGGTTAAGGGTTTGGATCTTTAATGATTTCTTATCTTTGAGTAAGTTTTCATTGCACAAGATCTCTTTATTGATTGTACATTATTTGTGTTGTTCTTCGGTAGGTATTCATTTTCTAATGCTCTTTCTATCCATTGACATTCCCTTTGTAAATAATTATTTGGAATGATTTTACCCATTGGTCATGTTTATTGAATCTTCTGAGTTAATTTTTATTGATCTTTAACTTCTATTTTGCTATGATGATTTTATTATTTATCTTGTACCTTGGTTTGAAGTGTTGTTATTGGATTGATGAAGGCACAAGTTATCTCAAATAAGATCGAAGAGTTGTCACAATTGAGTCAAAACAAGAAGGTATCAATACATGGTATGGCTAAGGAAAGGCAATTGAAGTTTGTTCCTACAGTGTGATCACAATATTAAGGCATCCTAAGGTCAAGTCTAAGAAGCCTAAGATGACCTCAATAATGCATAATTTCTCCTTATCTAACAAACTCGAGTAGCATTCCATTGAGGCTCTTAGGATTATTTATGATATTAATTGATCCTTTGAATTTAAGGTTTGATCATTTAGTCATTATTTTTGTTTTCATTCTTTTAATGATTATTGATTCCATGAGCAGGTGGTGTAGGGAATTTAAAGATTAATTTTATGTAAATTTCCCACTACACTCTAATCATCTTCTTGTACATGCTTATGCTTTCAATTGTATTTCATCCTTCTGCTCATATCTCATTTTGTAGGAAATTTGGAAAGTTGTCCTCTCACTAGCTTAAATGTCATTTCATTAACTAGATTTGAATGTATTGTCGATCCCATTTTATTGCAAGTTTCAATGCTCAATCTCTTTCCTTGAAGGGAATTTACTTTTTATGGCTTGTTGATTTATTATGCATTGGCTTGAGCTTTTTTATCACTACATCATTGAGAAATGAATAGTTGACCTTAAAGAGAATCTAGCCACATTGCATCCTCTTTATTACTTGATCCATTAGTGATCCATTACTTGAATAGAATATGCCAATTTTGATAATAATTTTTTCATGGACCATTATGTATATAAACATTGGCATAACACCAACGTTATGTAAGAATTAACTAATGACATATGTTATAAATACTAGCAAATGTTATCATCATAATTTTCCTACATTGCGGTTATCATGTTGGAACTATGAATTATAGTATGTCAATTTATCATGCCAATTATATGAATGATATGTGAATTAGACTGTGTCAATTTTATGATTGTCTATTCCTAAGACCATTATGTATATAAAAAATGGCATAACACCAACATTACATAATACATGTGAATAGACTATGTCAATTTGATCATTATTTTTATAATAATTATGTATATAAACATTGGCATAATGCTGGGATTATGTAGGGATTATGTAATAGATATGTAAAAAATACTAGAAAGTGTTATCCTCATAATTTTCCTACATTATGGTTATCATACTGGCATTATGAATTATAATGTGTCAATTTATCATGATGGTGATATGAATTATATGTGAATTATGTTGTGTCAATTTGATGCTTGTCTATTCCTGAGACCATTATGTATATAAATAATGGAATAACACCAACATTGTGTAATATATATGTGAATAGATTATGTCAATTTGATGATCATTGTTTTCACAGATCATTATAGATTCTTCAAGGCACAAGGTCGGTTAACAATAGGGCTCAAATCCATTACAACAATATACTTTTATGAGTTCAACATGTCACTTGCAAAAATTGAAGTTGGGTTGGGAGGATAACAACCATTCCACCCAACCACCCAAGTTGAATCCAATTAACAATTTTCCTACATTATAATTATCATGTTTCCATTATGAATTATACCATGTCAATTTATCATGCTGACAATATGAATTTTGTGTGAATTAGAATGTGTCAATTTGATGATTCTCTATTCTTCGGACCATTATGTATATAAAAATGGAATGACACTAACAATACTTAATATATATGTCAATTAGACTATGAAAATTTAATGATTTTTTTTCACATATCCTTATGTATCTAAACGTTGGCATAATGCTAACATTATGTAGGTATTATGTAATATATATGTTAGAAGTACTAGTTTTTTTATCATCATAATTTTCCTACATTGTGTTTATCATGTTGACATCATGAATTATAAAATACCTATGATTGTTTATTCCGTTGACCCTTATATATACAAGCATTGTGATAATACCAACGTTATGTAATACATATGTCAAAAATATTAGCTAGCATTAATGGTGTATGTATTTTCCACGTTCTTACAATAATGTTATGGATATTCCTTAAAAAAGTAGGGAGTGAGTCCTTCAAAAGGCATATAGTTTTTAATTATTTAAGAAGGAACTAATCCTATTAATCTTTAAGCATTCAAATTAATTCAGATTATCAATGGGGGAATTTGAATTAACTTAATGAGATAATCAATGTTGTCAAAATAGACACGACACAAATAGACTACATCCATAGAGATATTTGACTGAAGATATTGTTGTAGGCTTTAGAATCTCAACTTAGCATTTAAATTTGAAAATGAGGGAGTTTTGAACACAATTTTTCCCTAATACGTTTGTTGGAAATGGTAGGTTTGAGGATTGAACTTTAATCCCCCAAAAGTATGTCATGTCTCCACAAATTTCTTGGCTCATTTTTCCATTGAAGGTTTCATAGAAAATACCAGATCTTGGAGCTTGATATTGAACAAATGGTTTCCCCTAAGTTTGGAAATTTTAAATTTTAAGCCATCACAATTCGATACCATGATCAAGTTACCCAAAACCAATATCTTGACTTGACCTAGATGAGCATATTAACAACTAGTAAAGTAAGATACACATTAACACTTATGAGAATATTCCAAGCAATTAGTAGAGTGTTCTTTAGATCCTTGAGTAGGAAAGAAGAGTTGGAAGCCTCCAAGAAAGTAAGCATATTATGTCTAATGGAAAATGGATGCATTTGTTGGTTGTGGATCTTGATTATCTTTCTGATTCATAGGTCTTTGTGTTTCAGTTGTGTTTATACCCCATGAAGACTTTACACCCCAAAATAATGTTCACCCCTCCATGCGAGGGGCTTGTAAGGGGGGATTTCCCCCCCTACGGGGTCCGGGGGAAAGCGGGCCCCTGAAGGAAAAATTGTCTTGTAAATGTATATTGTAATTTTATAGTAAATATGGACCATTCATTATAAGGTCGCAGATCTGATGGTAGAAGTTATGTTAGGGTTTTTTTCCCTAGTAGGAAACCCTCTTTTATGAGGGAAATGTATTGTGGCTATGTATCATTGTGAATATTATATTCTAAGAGAGGATACTATGAGAGAAATAAGAGGAAGTTACAATGAGTGTGTTGTAGGTTTTATCCCTTCATTTGTTGGATAATAATAAAGAAAGGACCTGGCAATTTCTCTGGTGGGTGTAGCCCACACTGGGTGAACCACATATATTTATGTCTCTATTTTATTGTGTATCTTCTGTGTTTTATTTTCACATTTGTTTTTATTTTATAACTCTATGATCCTATTTTTCTAACAATTGGTATCAGAGCGAAAGATAACTCGCAGGAAAAGAGGGTTCCTGGTTTGAGTGGGAGCAATAGCGGAAGATGGAAAGTTTAAGGTCGAGAAATTTAATGGCAAAAACTACCAGTTATGGAAGATGCATATGGAAGATTGTTTATATCAGAAGGATATATTCCTACCATTGGGTGGAATAGCAAAGAATCCGACAACCATGAAGGATGAAGAATGGGAGGTTCTTTACAGAAAGTCATTGGGAATGATACAGTTGAATCTGGAAGTGTCGGTGTCTTTCAATATTTCAAAAGAAAATACAACGAAGGAGTTGATGGATGCATTGGATAAACTATATGAAAAACCCTCGGTGTCCAATAAAGTATTTCTAATGAAGAGATTATTTAATATGAATATGTGAGAAGGTGGGTCTGTTGCAGGTCATTTAAATGAATTTAATACGGTTACTAATCAGCTAAGTTTTGTAAAAGTGGACTTTGATTATGAGGTCGGGGCTCTTCTAATATTTTTCTCATTGCCAAAAATATGGAAGGGCTTGGTCATGGCTGTAAGTAACTCTGTCTCTCGTTCAAACACTTTAAAATTTGATGATGTTGTTGGTGTTATCCTTAGTGAGGAAATGTGATGGAAAAGCATAGGTGAGACATCGGGTAATGTGTTAAACATGGAGAACAAGGGAAGACAAAAGGATAGAGGAAAGGGCTCATGGAACCTCAAGAATTATAGGAAGGGAAGATCCAAATACATACTAGGAAATATAGAGTGTTGTAATTTTGGGAAGAAAGGAAATCTAAAGAAAGATTGAAGAGCTCCAAAGAAACAAAGAGATAGACAACATGAGAAAAATTAGGAAGCAAATATAACAGGTGATGTGTTACAATATGCTTTGATTATTTATGTAGATAATATTTCCGAGTCTTGGGTAGTATATTCATGGGCTTCATTTCATGCCACACCCCATAGGAAATTTTTTCTAGATTATGTTCAAGGTGATTTTAGACAGGTTCATTTGGGTGATGAGCATCATGCAAAATTGTTGGAACGTGAAAGGTAAAAATAAAGAAAAGGAATGGAAACCAATGGTTGTTGAAAGAGATAAGACATGTTCTAGATCTAAGAAAAAATATAATTTCAACAGGGTAGTTGGAAAGTGAAGGTTGTATATCCATATTTACAGATATAGTGTGGAAGGTCACCAAAGGATCACTGATGATAGCAGAAGGAGAGAAGGTAGGTACATTGTATTTATGTATTGGTAATATTGACTCTTTTATCTCTTTAGATTATACAGGAGTAGATACAACATTGTGGAATCATAGGCTTGGAAACATGAGTGAGAAGAGGATGCAGATACTTCACAAAATAAATTTGTTGCCATATCTTAAACAAATCGATTTGGATTTTTGTGAACATTGTGTTTATGGAAAACATAAGAGAGTCATATTTCTCAGAGTCAAAAAAGAAAAGAAGAGTGAAAGGTTAGATATTGTCCATAAATATGTATGGGGACTAACTCAGGTATCATCTCTTGGTGTCTCTCGTTATTATGTTACTTTTATTGATGATGGAAATAGAAAAACTTGGGTTTATTGCATTCGACAAAAATATGATGTTTTTGATACTTTTAAGAAATGGAAAGCTTTGGTTGAGAATGAGACAAGAAAAAGGTTGAAGTGTCTCAGATCAGAAAATGAAGGTGAATATTACAACAATGAGTTTGATGATTACTGTTCATACCATGGTATTCATAGAGAGAAGATAGTTCCAGGAGCACCACAAGAAAATGGTGTGTCAGAAAGGATGAACATGACAATCATGGAGCGTGCAAGGAGTATGCGATTGCATGTTGGTTTTCCATTATAGTTATGGGCAGATGTTGTAGATATTTTTGTTTACTTAATAAACAGAGGACCTTCAAGCTCTTTGGATGGTGGAATTCCAGAGGAGGCATGGATAGGTAAAAAGGTAAACTATTCTTTTTGAATACTTTCGGTTGTGAAGAATTTTTCCATATTGATAAAGAAAATAGAACAAAGATTGAGGAAAAATCCAATAAGTGTACCTTTATTGGATACAATGTTAATGATTTTGGTTATCACTTATGGGATTATGAAAATTACAAAATCATTAGGAGTAGAGATGTCATATTCAATGACAATATCATGTATAAAGATTAGTTGGAGGGAAAGATACAAGAAAATTAAAAACCAAAATACATAGTGCTTGATGAGATCACTGAAAAAGAAATTCCAAAGGTACTGGAAAATCAAAATGTACAACAAGAGGAGCAACATGTACCTCAAACTCCTGCAAGTGTTGTTAGAATATCTACTAAGTTAAATAGACCCCCTAAACGATACTCTCCTTCATTGTATTATTTATTGTTGACTGATTTTGGTGAATCAGAATGTTATGGAGAGGAAATGCAAGTAGACACTAAAAATAAGTGGGGGAAATGCATGAAAGAGGAAATGGATTCCTTGGTAAATAACCAGACTTGGGATTTGGTTTAGTTTCCTGGAGGAAAAATAGCATTGCAAAATAAATGGGTTTACAAGTTGAAGGAAGAAGATGGAGGAAAAAAAAGGTACAAGGCTAGAATTGTTGTAAAGGGGTTTGCACAAAAGAAAGGTATATATTTTGATGAAATATTTTCTCTTGTTTTTAAAATGACTTCAATTAGGAATATTTTAAGTCTTGTGGAAGTAGAATATTTGGACCTTGAAAAGTTAGATGTAAAAACAACTTTTCTCCATGGGGATTTGGAGGAAGAGATTTATATGCAACAACCATAGGGGTATGAGGTCAAAGGGAAGGAGAATTTGGTATGCAGGTTGAAGAAGAGCTTGTATGGCCTAAAGAAAGCTCCAATATAGTGATATTTGAAGTTTGACAGGTTTATGACAGAACAAGTTTATAGTAGATGTCATTATGATCACTGTGTTTATTTTAAAAATCTAGAAAATGGAAGCTATATTATCTTGATATTGTATGTAGATGACATGCTTGTTGTAGGGTATAATATGTAGGATATAAATTTATTGAAGAATAAATTAGCTAATTCATTTGCGATGAAGGATTTGGGTGCTGCAAAGAAAATCATTGGTATGAGAATAACAAGAGATAGGAAAAATCACAAATTGACATTGTCTCAGTGTGAGTACATAGAGAAGGTGTTGGAGAGGTTTAGAATGAATAATGCAAAACTAGTTAGTACACCTTTGGCCAGCCATTTCATATTAACTAAGGAAATGCGTCCCAAGACATAGGAGGAGATAGAATACATGTCCAGGGTCCCTTATTCATCAACAGTTGGCAGCTTGATGTATGAGATGGTTTGCACAAGACCAAATATTGCACATGTAGTGGGAGTTGTGAGCATGTATATGAACAATCCAAGTAAAGAACATTGGGAGGTAGTAAAGTGGATTCTCGATTATTTGAGATGTACTTCTACTCATGCATTATGTTTTGGAGGATCATACACTATTCTATACGGATATGTTGATTCATATATGGCAGGTGATAAAGATAGCAAGAGGAGCACCACAGGGTATGTTTTTACTATAGGCGGAACAACAGTAGGTTGGATTTCAAAACTACAAAATGTTTTTGCACTTTCAACAACAGACGCATAGTATGTTGTTGCTACAAAGGCTAGTAAAGAAATTATTTGGTTACATAGGTTTATGGAGGAATTGGGAAAGAAGAAGGAGAATAGAAGGTTGTTCTATGATAGTGAGAGTTCCATTCATCTTGCAAAGAAATCATCCTTCCATTTTAAGACTAATAATATAAATCTCATGTACCATTTCATACGATCCATCTTGGAATATGGACATTTGAAGTTGGAAAAGATACACACTAGCAAGAATCCTGCATACATGTTAACAAAGGGAGTAACCAGGGAGAAACTGAGTTCCTTCTTAGTTTTAGTTGGTATTCAAGCATGAGGATGAAGATGAGATATTTTCCAGGTCCAAGAAGGGTCATAGTCTCACAGATACAACAACGGTGGATTTGTTGAGATCAATTTCCAAGTGGGAGATTATTGGTTGTGGAGCCTGATTATCTTCCTGATTCATTGGTATTTGTGTTTCATCCATGTTTATAGCCTATGGAGATTTTAAACCCTAAAATAATTTACACTCCACGTGGGGGAGTTTAAGGGGGGGATTTCCCCCCCTGCAAGGTCTGGGGGCAAGCGGGCCTCGGCGGGGGTTTGAGGGAAAATCCCCTGAAGGAAAAATTGTCTTATATGGACCATTCATTATAATATCATAGATTTGATGGTAGAAGTTATGTTAGGGTTTTTTTCCCTATAAGGAAACCCTCTTTTATGAGGGAAATGTATTGAGGCTATGTATCATTGTGAATATTATATTTTGAGAGAGGAGACTGTGAGAGAAAGAAGATGAAGTTACAACAAGTGTGTTGTAGGTTGTATCCCTTCATTTGTTGGATAATAATGTGGACGTAGCCCACACTGGGTGAACCACGTATATTTGTGTCTCTATTTTATTCTGTATCTTTTGTGTTTTATTTCCGCATTTTTTTTAATTTTATTACTGTGTGATCCTGTTTTTCTAACAACATTATGAATAGAATATAAATCTAAGCCCATGACATTCATAATAAATTTTCCTACACTATGAATTTGATGCACTATGAATCTCAGATAAATATTAACAATACATATTGCAAACTCAACAACATTAAGCATGCTAGAACTATAACCTTCATATTGGTTTTTCATTATAACGAGAGTATATAAACACTATTGATATATCAATACAAACAATATTTCATTGGTGTTTGAGTGAAAACTATTCATTCCATGGGAGGCCTGTTGGAATATTCACCAATACTGAGAGGGGGGTTGAATCAATGTTGAGCACTTTTTACCATTTCCAATCACAACTTGTAAACATTACAATATCAACAATTTATAACTTATGCATTCAATATAATGTTGCATTCAAGATATCATAAAAATACAACCATAGATACACAATACACCAAAGTTTTACATGGAAACCCAAATGGGAGAAAACCGCGAAACGCTTTTTAATAGATATATCTTCAAGATTACAATCACCAGAAGCACCAAATTCCTAAATTCTCCAACACCAACAGGAAGGAGGCACCAACCTATTGATTTATAGGCTCCAACCTGAAGGAATCTACAACTCCCCAAATTCTCTAGCACCAACTAGAAGGCGGCTCCAACCCCGTCATTTACAAGCTCCAACCTGAAGGAAATAAAACTCCATGAATTTTCTAGCTCCAACCCCCTAGTTTATAGGCTCCAACCTAAAGGAAGCTACAACTCCCTGAATTCTCCAACTCCAACTGGAAGGAGTCTCTGAACCCCTTTCCTTGCCCCTTCCTTCCTCCCTAAAATATAAATGTGATACTCAACCTGTCACTTCAATTGTCACTAATACTAATACACCATCATCATCAAAACAAAAATCAACCTGTCACGGTAACTGGCACTGATACTGATACATCATCATCATCAAAACCAAACTCAACTGGTCATTGTAATTGTCACTGATATTGATACATAATCATCATCATCAAAACTAAATCCATCCCAATAACCACATAAATCGTATACCAAGATCACTAAGAACATCTTCATATCATGTGATCAAAATCACCATGATATGCATCAAACTATGTGCTAAGATATGCCTCAAGCCCCAAAACATCCAAGATATACCTCAAACTATGTGCCAAATATATACCTCAAGCATATGCCAAAGATATGCCTCAAGCATATGTCAAAAAATCCAAGATATGTCTCAAACCATGTGACAAAGATATACCTCAAGCATATATCAAACATTTAAGATATGCCTCAAACAATGTGCCAAGCATATACTAAAATATGTCTCAAGCATGCACCAAAATATCTAAGATGTGCAACAAAGGATAAGACATGATCTCCAAAATGTACACCAGATCATGTGCCATGTCTCTCAAATCATGTGTCCAACATCACCAAGACATGCCTCTAGCCATGTGCCAAAGACTTCCAATATATGCCTCACAGCATGTACAAAAACTCTCCAAGATATAACCATCAAAACATACATAAAGACATACCTTTAATCATGTAACAACATTATTCTTAAGATCTCAGACCATCACACCTTCCTCATATTAAGCATAAATAAGATATCTCCTTCTTCAACCTTTCCTTCAACATCATTGGAAAAAATTGGGTAACCCATGGGGCCTCGGGTGACGAGACCTATGCAACTCACAAGGTCCTCCCTAGACACCTTATACCTGACCCGTGAGGGTCTACTCAAATAGGGTTTTCAGAAACACTTCTCCAATTTGCAACTCTGAGACTTTCCCCCTTCACACTCCTCTGCTACTTCGGTTTCGCTAAGAGATCACATTCTTGCTTGATTTTACTCACTTTCTTGATGATCAAATGAGAGGCTCCTAATGGGTATTTATAATTTTCCAAGTACCTGTTTTACTTGTCTTTAGGGCCGACCTATAACTTCTTGTTGCAAATGTTTTTCCATTTTTATTTATTTTTATGCCGACTTATAACTACTTGTTGCAACCTTATATCCGAGGCTTCTTGCCCATACTTCAGGGCTTCATCTTTAAGAAGGCATAACTTCTCAACCATGAGGAACCACGTGGCATGTCACCTAACGTTGGAAATGGATTGATAAGGAGTATCAGTCTATGGGGGTTTTGCATGTGATTATGATGGCCTTCATACTCTTTTTCTTCAATCAACTTTGGGCTTGATGACCACACCTATGGGGCTTCTTAACCACTTAACCATATTTCTAGGGATTCTTGTAGATTTCTTCAAAGTGTCTTCCCAAGGGGGTGAATTGAAAAATTCTTAGATGCTAATCATTCTTTCATACTCATAAATATCTAACTTAATCTCGAAATAATAATGATTGTTTGACTGATTACATAATACATGTGAATTAATTTATCTATCCAAACCCATTTTAATGGTAAATAACTTGCAATAACTAAGTGAAAATAGAACAACAATACCAAAATCACATACACAAGTTTGTTAAAGGATTTCACCCAATTTGGGCTACGTCTCTAGGTCCGCTTCCAATAGAGACTACTTTATTAATGCTCAAATGCTTGTGTTTTTACAATGACATTTTTACTCAATGCTCAAACTTAAAAACATAGTGCACCATTGAATTCCTCTCTAAATTCTAAGAAAAAATAGTATAAAGTTCATATATATATATATTAAGGAACCATTTGGCATGCATTATGATGCAATCCCAAAGTCTATATACCCATGGCACAAAATTCAAGACACAAATCCATGCTTTTATATGATGGTGCATTAGGTTTTGTGCCATTAAATAGGGCACGGGCCCCCAACTCCCATCTGAACCCCATGCACCCATTTAAATGTTATTTGTTGGGTTGGTTGTAATAACACAATCGTATGGTACAATGGTTGGTGCATTATATGTTAATTTGTGGGTTATTTATGGTGGGAGGTCCGAGGTTCAAGCCCTACGGATTCCATTTTGGCATATTACATTTATATATGTCAATAAATAAATTGGTATCCACCTGAACATTCGATGGAACCGTTAGCTTGTCTAGTTATGGAATTTTGTTAATTCATTAGCTTGGTGCTAGGAGGTTGGAGGTTCGATTCCTTCCAAATCCAACCATTTTGATCCTAGGAAAACTTGGCCTTCTTTAAGGTGCCACGTGGTACCATATGATTGGTCCACATGGCTGTTGGAAAATATTTAACAGACAGTTAACAGACAGTGAATGCTTGTCATTGACGGCAACAGTGAAGATGACATGAGAACAACAAGTTTGTAATTGATAGGAAAACAGAAGAGAAGTTCAGAGAGGTGAATGATCGAAAGCAGTGAATGATCGAAGGCAACGAATGATCGAAGGCAGCGAATGATCGAAGGCAGTGAATGAGCGAAATTTTGAGAAGAATCTCTGATCGTTGAAGAGGGAGACAGATCTCAACCGTCAGATCCAAGCGCAGGGTCCGACCACCGTTGGATCGAGGAGAACCTGCACAGTCTTTAAAGTGCAAGGAGAAGAGGGTGTAATCGCGATATGCGAAATTGTGATTCAATCGCAGCCGTTGAATCAAGCTTTGATCAGGACCGTTGATCCCATGCCATTTCGGGGTATTGGGGATCGCAACTTGGAGAGTCGAGATGTCTCATCTCTAGACTCACGATATGCGAAATCACGATGTAATCTGATCCGTCAGATCAAGCTTTGATCTGGAACGTTGATCCCAGTCCTTGTCGGAGTTTCGGGGATCGCGAGTTGGACATGTCAAAATTTATTGACATCAGGAACCCCGAAAATGTGATGTGTGAAATCCCGACTGAACCTGAACCATGAGATCAAGATGTGATCTAGACTGTCGACCCAACTCATGACAACAAACCACGTCAACTAGGGACACATGGCACAATCAGGTAATGACAAGTGTTAGACCGATTCAACATTTCAGGGACATGTAAGTCATGAATTAGAGTGACACATGGCAGTATTCAACACGTGTCAATTCACGTGTGACATCAGCAGATGGACACCATATTGGAGTTTCGAGGATCGCAAGTTGGACATGTCAAAGATTATTAACATCAAAAATCCCGATATCGCGATATGCGAAATCACGACGTAACTACAACCGTCAGATCAAGATCAGATTTGGACCGTTGATGTAACTCCTTATCGGAGTTTCACGAATCGTGACATGGAGTGACAAAAACACTGCAACAAGAAATGTGAAATCGCGATATGCGATATGGTGATTCAATCACAGTCGTTAAATCAAGCTTGGATCTGGTCCGTTGATGTAACTCCATCTCGGAGTCTCGGCTATCGTGACTTGGAGTGATGAGACCCTTCATCACAGGAACTGTGAGATGCAAATTCACGAAGAGATCTGGACCGTCAATACACCAAGATTCTGGGTCGTTGATCCAGCTCCATCTCGGAGCTTTGCCTATCACGACTTGGAGTGATGAGAACCTCCAACTAAGGAATAGCGAGATGCGAGATCTCGAAAAGATCTAGACCGTTGATTCATCGAGATCATGAACCGTCGATCAGGGTCGATGAAGATCATAGCAAAACGGACCCATGATTGCAAATCAGTTAGCGTTTCAGTTGGCGTTTCAGTTGCTTAGACAATTGTTGACATTTTGCCTAAGGAGTTGGGAAGTTGAACTGTCGTGTTCATGTGTATAAAAGAATATGAAATAGACTGTGTCGGGTTGGTGGTGCTGTAAGTGAAAAAGAATGAAACTGTAAGAATAGAGACGAAGAGGATGCGCAGGAGGAGATTGAGCATATGTGAAGGGTGAGATGAAATGCAGAGCATAATAACAGAGATTTGAAGAAGAGCAGAATGAGAGCACGAGTTGATGCAGAGCATACCTGCTGAACAGATAGAGAAAGAGTAGAGCTGCAGAACAGTGTGCAAAAGACTAGATTTACAGAACAAACAAAGATTGGTAAGACCTGTTTTATCTGTAAAGTTGAATGTTTATTTAGCCATTTATATTCTAGGGAGGTTGGGAGGTGCTCAGGAGGACTGTTTTCCTTAGAGGTTCAAGTGGGAGCTTGAACACAGGAAGTTGTAGCTTCCGTCTGGTTGCAGCCAAAGAAACTAGGGTGGCAAGGAGGTGCAAGGGAGAACTAGTGTTCTCTGTTATGAAGGTTGGAGCCTGTGTAACTAGAAGTTGGTGCTTCCATCCAGTTGGTGCTGGAACATTCAGAAGTTGGTGCTTCCATCCAGTTGGTGCTGGAATATTCAGGGAGTTGGTGCTTCCTTCTAGTGGGTGCTAGAGAAACCAGAGAGTTGGTGCTCTCAAACAAGTTGCAGCTTGTAAAACAGAGGTAACAAACTCACATTGAGTTGGTGCTCAATTGTAAATGATGTACAGAACTGAAAAAGACTGCCTATCATTTCGAAGAAGAAGAGGTTTTCTCCCTTTATGGGTTTCCTCGTGAAAATTTGTCTCTGTGTGTACTTTATGTGTGACTCATGGTCTTTACTTTTACTGTCCATATGCTGTATATTGTTGATGATCACTTGAAGGAAGATTAATAATATTTTAAAAGGTATAAAATTGTTTAAGCTCATAAACAACTGATTCACCCCCCCCTCTCAGTTGTTTTAGTATTTCC
>ML812475.1:66394-81144 GCA_009831015.1 Picea engelmannii
TTAGTCCCCGTAGCTTACCCGAATGCGACCTCGTGCGTAACCCCTGTGTGAGAGGGGGATCCCAGGCAGACTTATACGATAACTGGATTTACTCTCCCTAACTCAGGATGCTACTGTTTGTTTTGGAAACTTTGGAGAGTTATTCTCACAGCCCTAATCCAAAGTACTAAGCCTAGTCTACCATTGGTGGAGGATCCTAGAAAAGAAAAAGTTCTAGATAACTTTTAATTAGCGTTGATTTTTTATGGCTGTTCTTTACGCAAAGGGGTGCATGGAAGTGAAACAAATGGAATTATGACTCAGACCCAAAGAATGCATCAAATATGATAAGCAGTCATTTCCTTTCGATGAACATCTAGCTAAGGGAGAGAGAGAGTTCTTTTCACTAATCAAGCACAAATAAGGAATGCCCTCAAACGATTCTTTTCTCAATCAAATCCTGATGTAATGCAAAAACTTTTAAGTGCCTTCTAATATGAACAATCAATCATAAAGATGTATTTTATTGTTTGCGTATGAGTGATGATCAATACAACACAATGCTCGTCTTGCTAATTATCTTTCTTATATGAATGCAAACCAAACTAGCACAAGCAAAAGTCACACAAACAATACACCCTTTTGTAGCAATCAAAATGAAAAGCGAAAGAAAAGAAACAATCAAAGAAAAGAAAAACAAACTCCACACCCAAAAGAAAAAGTTGAAGAACAATGACCTTGACTGAAATTGAAATGAAGAGGTCTGTAGGCCTTTGATGACCTTCACCAGGGTTTTTACTCAGCTGATGAGGAGAGAAAAACAATGCATGGGTTTCAAACTTCACTCAACAGGGAAAACTTAATGAAAATAGTGAATAAGGCTGCAATATCCAACTAACAAGATGTTTATTCTTCAAAAAAGACAGATGTCAAGGCTGAAAGGGAAGAAAAATTGACTCACAAGGTCACTCAGCAGAGGAGACACAGAGGCAAAACCCTGACAAAGCTATTCTGGGGGGTTTTTTGAGCCAAAGAGGGCCGACGCTCTATTTCCAAGGGAAAGGAGCGTTATAGCGCTCTGTGCAAAGGTATGGGGGAGCGCTAGAACTCTGTTAACACTAGGACAGGGGCGCCAGGGTCTAAAACTCCAAAAAATGTCGAGAAATTCGAAAAATTGAAATTCAAATTCGATAATTATACTGAGTGTGATGAGGTAAGGAGCCAATCAGCTCATGAAACCAATCAAAAGAGGAGTGAACCAGGTCTGAAACAATCAAGGGATAGAGCAAGGTCAATGAGGAGAAAAATCCAAACAAGAAGTTTCGATTTGAGGCTATCTCCCCAGTGGAGTCGCCGGTTTCTGTTGTAGGAAAATCTCCCTGCGGACAGGTAGATCGCCTCTAAGAGCTTGACCCTAACTCTAGACAGAAGATGCTTAACATGGACATTGGCTTCCTTTCAAATCCATCTAAACTAACACATGAGAAGGAAGGATGACAGAAGTACCTTTTATCGACGTTTGTCCCTGCACGCTCCGAGTTGCGCTCCAATCCTTTGCTCCTCACTGAGTTCTGTGGACAAACAAGATACAACCACTTCCTACTCTATTGATATTAGCTTGAAAACAGATCTATCAATTAATGATAAGTTCATGTGACATTAGACACAAACTAGAAAGAAACAGGCCAAGCGTGTCATATTGATGATAATAACGACAACAGTACTTACAATCGTAGATGCGAATGCGACAGCTTCGTCAAGTCCTCTTCGTCTAACCCTTGCCTGAAAGATCCACAACCTGGATGATAGCAGCTTCACTGATCACTCTCCTTTGGCTGGCTGTGAGTTTCCTCCAAGATCATAAGTTTCATATCTTCAGTTCTTCCCCCTTTCCACCATCATAGAGCCTGTTTATATAGGCTAAGAGGAGCTTAACCTCTTGAGTTATCTTTAGAACAAGTTGGGAACCTTCTCCTTAGATCATGGATCTCTTGATGAAACCAAGAATTCGAACACAACTTCCTCCTAATCTTGAAAGATCCTCCCCTTATTCTCCTCAACGGGCCAACTACTACCTCAGATTAGGTAGCGCTCCCTTAGAAGGGGCATCAGAGCGCTGTAGTGCTCCCTGGTAAGCTTTAGGGGAACGCCAACGCCTTCAAAATGAGCAGCGCTCCTTCAGAGGGGGCTGGGGAGCCTTATAACACTCCCTGAAGCCTTGTAGGGGAGCGCCAGCGCTTCTAGGGCTGAAATAGGGGAGCGCTCCTACTCAAAACCTTTGTTTCGGGGCTCTCTTCAAGTGTCAAGAGTTATTTGACTTTAGTAAACCAGTTCTCCTTCTTCAAATCAAGCATATGAGATGTTATAAGTGTCTCCTTAGTGTCATTTGTCATGGCAGTATGTCTGAACATCATTTGCGACACTTGTAACCAACTTGCGACACTTGTGAAAGTTGTAAGGAAGATGCGACACTTACGACAATTGAGAGGAACATGCGACACTTATCCAGTTGAGTAATTTTGACGTGTAACAATATTTTATTTACCGTGATCTTGTTCAATTCTAGAAATTCAATACTCATCCTTCACGCACCGTCTTTCTTTGGAACTAATACAATAGGTGATCCACATGGAGAGGAACTTGGTCTGGTGATTCATTTATCAGGCAAGTATTGAACTTTCTTCTTTATCTCTAAATTCTCTATCACTAATGACCTATACATACCAATGTTAGGAAGAGAATCATCTTGCTGTAAATAAATCTCATGTTCAACCTCCCTCTTAGGAGGCAAGCTCGTAGATTCCTGAAATAACTCATCATAATTAGAAACGATTTTTGCCAATTCTTGTTTATGATATGGATCACATCTTGCTAAAGAATTAGATATATATGTTTCCTTTTGTTTCACCGCCATGAGAACAAAGGATTTAATTTCATTTAAGAGTCTCTTCATTTTTCATGTGCTCACTAAAGAATCATTAGTTTTGATATGATGAGCTCTGACAATATAATCAATCTCATTCTTGAAAATATGATATTTTTCCTTTTCACGATAAAATATTTCTTTCCTGACAAATAGATATGGACACCCCAAGACAATGTCACAAATGTCAAGAGGAAAAACATCTAATTCGACATCATCGAATAACTTATATGTAATTTCAAATCTGATCTTACACTACTTCGTCACCTGCAACTTAGCATCATCACACACCCAATCTAATGGATATGGTTTTCTATGAGGTGTTGTCTTTAAACCCAACTTCCTAACAATTGTTTTAGATATTAAGTTAACTTGAGATCCACTATCAAATAAAGTATCTATCTTTTTATTCTTTACTACTACTCTGATATGAAAAATATCACTTCGTTTCTTTTAATCAAGAACACTTTCCAATTTAGCAAATTGAACTGAAGAATTAGATTTAGTAATCGATATAACTTTGCTTCATATTGCCATGATCTTAGATTCATCTCCTGAATCTGATCCCATATCTTGTTGAATTGATGCAACAGTATTTTGTTTCCCCTTATCTTATAACTTCTTTGGTTATAACTCTGGATGCAGTTTCCAACACCGTGCTTTCTCATGCCCCTTTCTTTTGTTGTGAGAACATGTATGTTTCTCTTCATCTTTCTTCCCTATAGCTGATTTCTTACTCTTCCATTTTCCTTTCAATTTCTTCTCGAACATATGTGGCTTCTTATCCTCGATCACACACTTTCCCTTGATAGCTTCCAAATGAGTATCTTGTACTGACACTTCATCAATGTTAGTAGGGTTAAACATCAATATAGTGTGTCGAAGATATGAATGCATACCACCAATATACTTCAAAAGAGTTTCACGAGTATATAACAAAATTCCTAAGGATATTGCTTTCTTCTTAAATTATTGTGTATATACTTGAGAATTTTGCCTTTTCCTTACCTTATGTGTTTCCATTATATAATTTCATTTTTCACATAATCCAATGGATAAAATTGTTTTCTTATTGCAGCAGTAAATTCATCCCAAGAAGAAATTCCTTTACCCTGTTGAACGAGATCAACTTGTGTCTTACTCTCCCACCATATCAAGGTTGTGTCACCCAGTTGGAGAGTATATAGTTGTATCTTTGCATTTTCATATATGATATTTTGTACCCTACAATATACTTCAATTTGTTTGATCCAGTTGTCCAACTTCTCTACGTTCAATTCTCCATCATAAATTGGCAGTTCAAACTTTACATCTAATTTCAATAAAGGAAAATCACGATGATGTGATGACTTATTAGAGGGATTATTCTTATGTGAATAATGTACACTTGCATATGAGGATGATTATGAAGAGGGTTTGAAGGTCCACCACCTTCACCTCCTCCTTCAACTTTTATTGAAGATTCTTTATCCCTGGTCTTATGGACTTTTTGATATAAATCATCTATTATTTCCCGCCTTGAGAAAAGTGTAGCCATAATTTCCTCAAGTATCATGGGAGGATATTCTCATTCGTTTCCTTTAGAAACCATGTCTCTCTTCCGAAATTTGCTTTGAATCTCTGACTTATAACTTGCAAGCTTTCCTTTACCAATCTTGAATATTGATCTTGTAAGCATTCACTTGCAAACAATTGTCAAAAACCAGCTCTGATACCAACTTGATCCGAAAAATACTTAGATGATAATTATTCTTTAATACACATAAACATCTAACTTGATCTCGAAATAGTAATGATCGTTTGACTGATTTCATAATACATGTGAATTCATTTATCTACCCAAACCCATTTTAATGGTAAATAACTTGCAATAACTGAGTGAAAATTGAACAACAATATTGAAATCACATACACAAGTTTGTTAACAGAGTTCACTCAATTTATGCTATGTCTTTGGGTACGATTCCAATCGAGACCACTTTATTAATGCTCAAATGCTTGGTTTTTTACAATGACCTTTTTACTTGTTTCTCAAACTCAGAAACAAAGTGAACCATTGAATTCCTCTAGAAATTCTGAGAAAAATGATTATAAACTTCATATATTTCCGTTAAGGAACCCTTTGGCATGCATTATGATGCAATCCCAAAGTCTATATACACTTGGAAATAACTTCGAGACACAAATACATACTCTAATGTGATGGTGCATTAGGTTTTGTGTGCATTAAATAGGGTGTGGGCCTCCAATTCCCATCCAAATCCGATGCATCCATTTAAATGTTATTTGTTGGTTTGGTTGTAACAACACAATCATATGGTAAAATGGTTGGTGCATTATATGTTAAGTCATGGGTTATGTATGGTGGGAGGTTTGAGGTTCAAGGCCCACAGACTTTGTTTTGGCATATTACAATTATATATGTCAATAAATATATTGATATCCACCCGAGTATTCAATGAACCGTTAGCTTGTTTGGTTATGGCATGTTTTTAAGTCGTTAACTTGGTGCTAGGAGGTCTAAGGTTCGATTCCTTCCGAACCCAACCATTTTGATCCTAGGTCAACTTGACCTTCTCGAAGGTGCCACTTGGCACCATATGATTGGTCCACATGTGTAATACCCTTGCTTCCCCCAGTTTGTAAATATCACTATAACTGACCAAAAGACTGTGGCAGACTAGATATGTGTGAATGTTGGATTTAATGAACCTTTTGTTATAAAAGGTCAATGTATGTATTTTTTGTTATTAATAGAAAATGGACAGTGTTCCATAACTGCTGAAAGGGAGGTTTTCCAAGATAGACCGTGGCATTATGAGAGATATTTTGAGGGGAACCATAAATGGTTGAGATGACCCCCATCAAACCAGTACCTTACTGGATTTAATGACTCAGACCTAGAACAGTGCTCTGACCCAAAAATGAATTACCAATCAGAATGGTAGTTGTAATAGTCCTCTTCAAGAGTTAGTGATGAGATGAGGCAGAGTACCCATATGCAAGACTTATAGACCTGACCGCGAGTTGGGGATTTGGACCCACACAACCTTGTTGAGGAAGAAAAAAAAAAAGGTAATTTTTGGGAAGAGGCAGATCTGCGAGGAGCAGAGTCGAAAGACCAATATCAAGAAGCGAAATGAGCACTTTCATATGGTTCGAGGAAGAACTGAGAAATAAGCTTGTTTTGGGTGCAAGAAGCTCCTAGTATTGTTTTCAGTCCAAGGTGATAAATGAGGCTGACAAGTGACTATGGAAGTAATCATGCAGACCTCCTTGCTTGGTACAGAGAAAACCGATTGCCAATATCTCGTGGGAGGAGGAGAGTAATCTCCATCCTTGACTATCACAGAGCAAGAACAAAGAGTCTCTTTCATAGTATCATGGTTTAGCTCAGGGGTGGCCATCGGTAAATCCATTCAGGAGTGGTTGTGCCTATGGTTGGGTGGAAACAAGCACCCCTTTCAATAGTCTCTTCGTGATTCTCATTTTCTGATAAGTATTTTCATACTTTGTGTATTGAAATGGAAATGATGATTGAATATATTTATATGTCTATGAATGAGTTATGTATTGAATTATTAAGGTATAAATATGCATGGTCTCTCTGTGAACCCATGCTTTTGAATGGTATTATGTTTATCTCATCTTAGTATCTAGAGAGTTATGGGACACAAGTCTGCAAGAGATTCGGGGTAGGATTAACTTGATTTCTTAAGTCCTTCTGACCTCTCGAATCTACCTTTGTGGGAATACCAAGTTCAAACTCTATGGAAGGAGGGAGCCTCCTTCAGACCTTTCACCCATGTGACGGAGGGCTCATTTCCATGTCTTTAACCAATTCATGGCTAAGATATTAGTGCGTAACCCATGAGAATTTTTGGAGGACCCATATGACCAAGGTCTGTGAACCCTGCACTAGGCCCGAAAGGAGCTAATCCTTTTTGGCTTCGGAACTCCAGGAGTTTGGATCTCTGGAATGTTACAACCTTACCACTTGTAAATCGATCAAAGGAAAATGGTTGTTGCGCTTATCCATGAGGTTGAACGATGCCTAACAGTTTCCCTAACCATGGTAGATAGATATGTCCCATTGTTAAACCCTAACCCATTTACCAATCGTGAAGTAATGCAATCCATAGATCTGATGGTATTCAGGAGTCCCCTTGGTCGTTGGATCTACGTCAAGGTAAGTCTGGAGAAGTCCTACTTTGGGAGAACCAAGATGTTATAGCACCAAACTCCCTAAACGCCAGAGTGACAAAGTGATGATAGTCGTGTATCTGGGGAGTTCATTGAGAACCCCTCTTACCTTCCCAATCAACCAGTGGAGGGGCTCACGTATAGTACTTCGGTGAAGTATTTCTTCGGGAGAGAAAAGCGGCCATAATGTTGAAACCCCCAAAGGTCGAAGCTGTGAAGTGATGAGGACCATAGATCTAGGGACCCTTCAATATCTCTCTAAATTGTTAGATCTAGACCATGGTTAGCCCGACACTGACCACTCCGAGAGCGAGGAGGACGTCACACCACGAATCCCCCGAACGTCAAAGTTACAAAGTAATGGAGGTCATAGATCCAGGGGTTAAGTGGACACACCTTGACCGTGAGATTGAAGGGTTTGGAAGGCTATCAGTTTGGGGTGATGTGGTACGTTGATGTCACCCAGGGTGGCATGGACCCATGTTTGACGTGCCATGTGTCACCTGGATTCATACGTTTCACATACCCTATGTTCCCATTAAAATGTGACATGTGTCACCCACTATAGGGGCCACACGTCATCTATTCCTTGCCACGTGTCATCCCTAGTACTTTATTACATGGTCCATTTGGTGGGTGGAGTGCTCAGGACCCATCTATTCTTACCTCTATGTCTAGTACGTTACCATGTGCGAGGGTGGACCCTTTAGGAGTTCGGGACTTAGGGACTCTAGATGTTTGGGATGCAGTGTTGTGGGTAAGTTGAAAGGACCGAAAGTCGGAGCCACATGGAGGGATTTCGGGCTCCTTCAGTAGTTTGAGAATTCGAGACTCTGGAGGACATGCATGCAGGAAGGAAAAATGGGTGTTTAGCGCCAAAGCACTGAACATCGAACTCCCCTCTAGCATGTGTGTTAAATAAGGATAAAGACCCACCGTTGGATTGGATGATGGATGGAATTTCCCCATGGATGTAGGAACTTGGGGGATGGTATGAATGAGGTGGACCCACATGGGCCCCACATGTCCCATGACTGATAACACCTGAAGAACTTCGGGAGGCTTTAAATTGCAATTCAGAGCTCGGTTTTGAGTCTGGTAGAAGTTGCTAGGAAGATACAGATGAGTAGAAGAGGATGGAGACATCAGAGAGATGATTTGAGACGATTAAAGTAAGAGAAATTTTGATGCCCCATCCCTATAAAGGGTACTTAGGGGTTGAGTCTGTTACAAATTGGTATCAGAGCGAGTTTACAACACTTGACCTGATTGGGCTCATGAACGAGCCGCATAAAAATATTGTTTGAAGACTTTTAGGGGTGACACCCTCTCTTACCCCTTCCCTAAGAATCTTATTTAAACCTCTACTAAAGAGAGGAATGAAACTTTATGTTGTTGTTGTATGTTTTGTAAAGTATGAACTGTGTGTTGTTCATAAAACTAGTGGATCATTAACTAACGATTTTTTTTTTATCAACAATCAAGCAGTCAGTGGACCACAGAAAAAATACAACATAAAGGATGGTGACACACCATGAATTGGGGGAAACCTCCCACACTAGAGAGGAAGAATCTGATGAGAGGAGGGCGGTGGAAACCCCTCCATATTTGGATGAAACCGTAATAACCCTCGTGGCAGAATTACAAAGTTGTAAGGCTGACAATGAAAGACTGATAAAGAGAAGGAAAAGCAAACTGAAATTAATGCAGTCTTGCTGCAAATCTTATCATATATACAAAGGCAATTGCAACATGGACCATCAGCTAGTCATGTGGACATACATAATATTAAGAAAACTCCAAGTCCACGTGAGATACGAAAGCATGGCCCTGAAAGTGGCGACACAAGGAGAAGCACCTCAAAGAAGTCCCAACATGGAGCCAAGAGACACTCATCAGAAGAATCCTCTGGTGAGGAAAGTGACAACTCCAAGGAATCTTCTAGTAGAAAAACTATCTCACATTCCGAGAGGAGAGTAAATAAGAGGAAACATTCCAAGAGCCATGACCCTAAAGAGTTCAAGAAATAAAAAAAACCCACTTTCAATGGATAAATTAAGAAAGGGGGAGAAGCATAAGTTTGGTTTCTTGGCTTGAAGAAGTACTTCAGATTCCATCACTACCTTGAAAATTTAAAGGTTCAAATAGACATTTTTAACCTGAATGGAAAGGCCTCCATTTGGTGGGAGGACTTTAGGAATGCCAAAGGAATCCATGAGAAGGAATTGTCATGGAAACAAATTGACAAATACTTCAAGAAGAAGTGTCTGTCAGAGAAATACTTTGATGGGAAGACCAAGGAATCCTATGAACTCAAGTTGGGACAACTCACAATAGATGAATATATCAACTAATTTCTTGAGTTGATAAGGTATGTACCCTACATAAAGGATGAAAAGGTAAATATGCAACGGTTTATTAGTGGAATTCCTCAGTCCTTCCAGGACAGAATTGAATTTGATGAACCAAAGACCTTAGAAGACACTATCCAGAAGGAAATATATTCTATGAGCAATTCAAAAACAAGACAAAACCTCACGAGGACTAGAAGAAGAAAAGTACTTCAAGATTTAAGAATAAGGGGTTTAAACCCTCAAGATTTAAGATCTATGGGAAAGGTTCTAAGATGAGACTTCCTACTAAAAGTGTATATCAACAAATTTTTCTTATCGAAGTCGAAATAAACCCTTTGGATAAGCCTCAGGTAAGACTGATAACCCAAAGAGAGAACCCTTAAAATGTTGGGGTTATGGATAAGAACATATGTTGAGGGACTGCCCATATAGGAAACAAAACAATATGAGGGTCTACAACGTCTAAGAGGCTACCACATTCAATGGTGTGTATAGGAGCTTGCCACAAATCTATGAAGCCTTGGATAATAGACAAGCTGACCACCAAGCTTCAGTGGTGGAGATGGAAGGTATGATTTGCCAACCATCTAGTTTCCATTTTAATTGACCCTAGTTCTAATTTGAGTTATGTTGCTCCTCAAACTGTTGATAAATGTAGTTTGCAACAAGTTAAACATGTTAAATCATGGATGGTACAAATAGCCACTGGAACCAAAAGAAAGGTAGCATAGGTCATACCAGCATGCCAATTCATTATGAATGGATTACCAACCCAAGCAACCCTAAACATGCTCCCTTTAGGATCTTATGACCTGTTGATTGGCATGGACTGGTTGTCTTCCCATAAAACCAAGTTGGACTGTTACAATAAAACTATGGAGTGTGAAGATGAAGGAGGGAGAAAGATAACTCTGAAGAGGATTCAAAATCCTGTCTCAGTGAGACAAATATCGACCCTTCAAATAAATAAATATTGCAGAAAAGGATAGCCTTTGTATGCAATACAAGTGTTGGAATCCATTGAGAAAAAAAACCAATATTAAAATACCATCCCATATTAAGAGAGTATAAATATGTGTTCCCATAAGAAGTACAAGGTCTACCTCCAAGAAGAGATATTGACTTTTCAATAGAACTTACACCAGGAGTGGTGCCCGTGTCTAGAACACCCTATAGAATGAGTACACCAGAGCTAGTTGAGCTCAAACTACAACTAAAGGAAATGATGGAAAAGGATACATTTGTCCTAGTGTGTCTCCACGGGGAGAGCCAACCTTGTTTGTGAAAAATAACGATGTCAAGCTCAGGTTGTGCATAGACTATAGACAACTCAATAAGATGATCATTAAGAATAAGTATCCCTTGCCAAGGATCGATGACTTTTTTGACTAATTAAGGGGTGATACAATTTTCTCCAAGATTGACTTAAGGTATGTATACCATTAGGTCCAAATTAAGGATGAAGAAATCCACAAAAAAAATATTAGGACAAGATATGGTCACTGTGAATTCGTGGTGGTGCCATTTGGGCTAACCAATGCACCAACCACTTTTATGTGCTTAATGAATAATGTACTCAATAAATTCTTAGACAGATTTGTATTGGTTTTCATTTATGATATCCTAATCTATTATAAGAATAGGAAGGGGAATGAAGAACATCTCAAACTAGTGCTTCAAGTGATAAGAAAACATCAACTCTATGCTAAGTTTAGTAAGTGTGACTTTTTCAAGAAACAAGTCCATTACTTAGGCCATGTTATTTTTGAAGGAGTGGCAGTTGATCCTGACAAGATCAAAACCATTATGGATTGACCTACCCCAAAGTATGTATCTGATATCAAATCCTTTATGGGCCTCGCATGATAGTATAGGAGGTTCATTAAGGGATTTTCCAAGATTGGTTGCCCAATCACCTCCATTCAGAAAAAGGGAGTTAAATTCATTTGGACATCAGAATGTGAAGAGAGATTCCAAGAGATGAAATACCTTCTAACCAATTCAAATGTGTTGAAGATTGTAGACCTAGACAAGGACTTCCTTGTGTGTGCATATTCCTACAAGGAAGGACTTAGAGGAGTCCTTATGCAAGAAGGAAATGTAATTTGCTACGAATCCATAAAATTGAATGAGCAAGAAATCAATTATGTGACCCACGATCTAGAATTGGCTGCCATAGTACATTCTTTAAACATGTGGAGGCATTACCTCCTAGGTAGGAGATTTTTTCTTATGATAGACCATAGTGGGTTGAGATATCTATTTGATAAACCAAAACTCAATGCTAGACAATCTATATGGATGACTCTCCTTAGTGATTTTTATTTTGAAATCAAACATATCAAAGGAAAAGAAAATAGGGTGATTGATTCCCTTAGAATAAGTATGAAAGTGATTCACTTGGCAACTATGAGCACCTGTGAAATTGACGTTAAGGAGAGAGTAAAAAATGCACAAGAAATAGATGCATTTTTCAAGACTATGAAATCATACTTAGATCAAGATCCCACGGGGATTAAGTATGAAGGGTATCAATTGCAGAACGATGGCTTGCTAACTTACAAAGGTAGGTTGTATATTCCAAACTGTGACAACTTGAAGAGGTCCATAATGGATGAACTACACAAAATACCATATACTGGTCATCCTGGTTATCACTGATCAAAAGATGATCACAACCACTAGGAAACTATTCTATTGGATCGAACTGAAAAAAGACATAGCTTATTACTTATCCAAATGTGTATAATATCAGTAGGTTAAGGCAGATAAAAAACATATAGAAAGGTTGTTGTGGCCCCTGCCAATCCTAGAATGGAAATGGGAAACCATCTCCATGGATTTCATCACAGGGTTACCAAAATCAACCAAACAGAACGACGTCATCATGGTAGTGGTGGAAAAACTGAGCAAGGCTGCTCACTTCTGTAATGTCCCCCACCTCTTAGAGAGGTGATGAGGAGACTCAGTGGCCTGGGCACCCCCACTAGGTCATAGTCTCACACTGAGGGGGGGGAATTCAAGAAGTTAAAAGTTATATTTTAAAGTTGACTTAAGAAAGGAAAAGGATAAAGGAGTAAAAGATAACTCAATAGAAGAATAGAAGATTAACCCTGGGAGTTAACCTAACTCAACAGATAATTAGAAGGAAAAGTATAATTAAGAGGTTGGGGCGCACCTATTACTCATTATGGTTTTGGATTAGCATTTGCTATTTCTCTTGAGCATTCAGTTTGGGGGTTTTGCTGTACAAACCCTTGTGAGAAACTCAGTGGTGAAAGATCCACTCACCTTGTTCCGCAGCTTGGTCTCGGGGATGAAAGACTCCTCCACACCATTCTAGTCTCAGCCCATCTCCATATAGCGCTTCAGAAGGTAGCAGGCCGTACTGTTCTTGTGTTTCTAGCAAGGGTGCACCATCATCTATAGGGAGGTTCGATCCAGCTTATCCTGAGGACCTGGGGCCATTCTGACAGTTGGGTTTTGTTTGCAGGGGCAGGACCATCAGTTTGAGGGATTTTCTGGAGGGTTATCATCATTCTACATTTGTCTGTAGATTGGGATGTCTTGGAGGCATAGGGGACGTCCTGTGATTCAGTAAAACTCAGATCTAGCGAGATTTGCTTGAGATATGAGTCTGAAACTTCTCCCACGAGATTCTCATAGCCTGATCTATATTCTTGGAGAGTTTCAGAGAATTTGGAGGCCTCCTTCATCAGGGCTGAACCAACTAGGGTTTCAGGCATCCAGTGGGGCACACCCTTCAGTGGAGGAATTTAGATCTACGGGGTTTGAGAGTGGATTTGGGAATTTGGACATCTGGGTTGTCCTTACAGTTGCCCGATCTATCTTTTGGCATATTTCTTGAGATGATTGGACACTTTTAGTAGCAAGGCATAATTATTGAGGGCTTTAGCATTCTAGCAGGACGTGGCACTTTCCAGCTTAGAGGTTGAGCATTAGTACGGCTCAGATTTGCTTGATTCAGTCTTCATTGTATATCCAGCCTTTGGAGGCTTATTTTTGTATTGTCGGGAGCATTTTGTAGCAGCTCATATCTATTGCTTGTACGACCATTTGAGGTTTATGATAGATCGTCCATCTATTGTATTGATCTTACATTGCTCATAATAAAAAGGTCAGATCTTTGCTTGTGCTTCTACATCTTGAATATATTGTGATCTCCATGTGTTGATGAATCTTGTATGAACTTAATAACTCAATAAATTAGTAGTAGTTAGTGATTCCAAGAAAGAAGTTGGCTTAGGATCATTACAGTGGTATCAGAGCCTCGATCCTCCAAACCTATGGAGATATCGGTGCATGCAGAAGTATAGGGGAATTGTTATGGGTCGGAGGAAGAAAAACAATAGTGAAACAGAGGCAGAAATGGAAGGGTTAGGAGACGACCATGAGCCTCGGGGATTGGCTCTCTTAGTAGTCGAATTTGGTAAGTTCCAACAAAACATGAACTGCACAAAAAGCACATTGGTCCAGCAGTTGGATGAGTATTAGGAAACCAACAGAAGGGGACAAGCCGAAATCTTTGAAACCTTGAAGAAAGTTGATGAGAATCTACAGAAAATGAACGAGAACCAAACTAGGATAACTGACCTTCTGATGCAAGTAACCCATCGAGGCAAAGATCCTGATACGTATGGGAATAAGGAGGCTAGAGGGTCCGGTGGAACCCATGAGGAAGTTAGATATAACCCGGAGAAAGCACTGGGATCCGAAGGAAGTCTTGGAGGTGGCATGTTCCATGGGTAGATGGGTAGCAGGACCAATCATAGGCCATACGTGCTAGTGTTCACGGATGAACCGCTAGGCCAACACTCAGGTAGCAGAGAAAACCCTAGACCATACATGCCCACATTCACAGATGAGCAAGGGCAGCATGAACAGGTTGAAGATTTTGTGGAACAATTAGCCAGGAGTACTAGGGAATACTACAACTTGGATATGAAAGTTCAAAGACAGATGTCCCTAGACCGGTATTGTCAACTCAGGTTCAGAAACCAGCCTAGGATGAACCACAGGGGTATCTTTGAGTTTGAGCGAAGGGTAGGGAAGATAGAGATTCCATACTTTGATGGTATGACTAAGATGACAACACAAGCATGGGTGTAGAAGCTGGATACTTACCTACAACTTAACCCCATGAGAGAGATGGAGGCCATCAAGTTTGCCACTATGTACTTGGATGGCAAGGCCCACGACTGGTGGAACCATGGGCTCACCACACTCGGCCACAACCAGATTGTATCCTATACAGAATTCACTCAGAGGCT